>CALNHX010002704.1:0-103473 GCA_940337035.1 Agriotes lineatus
CGTCATACTTCTACCACTTCGTCGATAATAGTTTTTATATCTCCAGCTGAGTCTTTTATGGACGAGTCCTTAGGTGTGAATTTACGTGACAAAAGCCTTACCTTTTGGAACATCTTTTTGCTGATGTGTTCAGAGTGCGCTTCTAATTCTCTGCTAATACCTTGAAAGTAGTGGTGCTTGGCACACCTACATAGTGTTTGTATTTTACGTGTCAAGACACTATATTCTGCAGATTTAACCTTATGTCTACAGATGAGGTTTTTATCAATTTCCTTTCCTCGATAGCAGTTAAAGTATCCCGTCCAAGCCATGGCTGTTTTATGGTTTCCACTATTGTCTTGGTAATGCTTTCTTTTAGAGAGTTCTACAAAGTATTGGAATGAAGAGTGATATTTCCAATGTCTGCCCGATGTGTCAAACGCTATGCCATTTTAGTTTGAAAGTTAGCTGTTTTTGTAATTTTCGGAAGTGGATTGTTCGTGCGTCTATGACAGCTTTCAAACTTCAAAAGGAAGATGGACAGAAGCAATTGCAACAAACGGCGCCTGGTAGTCTTTTGCAAAGTTGGATAGATGATCGCCAACGGGTTCTAATCAAAATGTAGTCAATTTGATTTCCGTGGCTATCGTCGGGAGATTTCCAAGTATATAGGCGTGGGGGTGATGTTTGAAGATTGTATTGGCAACCGTAAAACTGTTGTCGGTTCTTTTACTTCGTAAAATACAGTAATCATGATTTTTTGCGAACTCGAGATTTTGCGGAAATATCCGTTTTCGTGTCTTCTCGTTCAGAAAAAGCGGTTTTCGAAGTGACGTCTGTCTGTTAGTTTGTGAGCCTGTCAATTTGTTGTCAAATGACCTTAAATATCACTTATCTTGAATGAATTCAAATCTATTCCTCCATTTGTAATCAGATACGACCAACGTACACTGTTCTCAATATTATTATGACGTATGACATTCTCTATCTTTTATAGTAAGTACTAACTCTTTTAATTATTGCAAGTAATAAATATTGTTCATATACATCAGTTTTATTCTAGGCTAAACTACTAACCAACCTTATTAAAACCACTAATTGCACATCCAGTACCACGGACCCCTTTGTACAATCAGTCACCACACAAACACGTCCAACCGCAAGTAACTGTCGAACTAATTACAGCCGTCAAATCCTCCAGAAAATCTCAAAGTAGTCGAACAATCCAACCTCCGTTTAACCAAAACTGCTCCTGTCGACTTACAGATCAATCCTTCACAACCCTCTTCTGTCAGTAAACTATCGTTGATGTACTCCAAATTTAATATTACTTCCTTGCAGGTTTAACTGTCACGACGATCCGTCCTCTGCATGCAAATGAAACACCCAAATACAGCTAATCACTCAGAATGCTTCCGGAGCAGATACATCAGTCCTCCATCAACGGCTCCTACACCTGCAGTACTCCGCACTAGTCGAATTCTTTTCCCTCCTTTTTTTAAAACTGTATCAGCCCCAATAAAGCAACTCAATCCAAATCTTTTATTTTCGTTTATTAGTAAATACCTCTTCATCCAATTCAAATTATTATATATCAAATCTCTTCATTAATTGAGACATCTTGATACTCGTACACCATTATAATCATGTTTCACCTTATTTAGACTTAGTAGGTTTCTTTACTAACTGTTTTTATTATGCCAGGACCATTATTTTTATATAAAACAGTAAAGTTTTCAAAATTTTATTACTCACCAAAATATTGTTCCATTTTTTTCTCAAATTTGTTATTCTCAATAATTTAAAACAACTCTCTTAACTACCGTATTTTAATTATTGATGATTACTATTTTAAAATATACATTTGAAACCTACATACTTTGTAATCTTATAATATTTTAATTTGGTCTGTCGTATCTGATATCAGTAGTAAATAACTTCTATCTTTTAACATCTTACTTTATAAATTAAATTATATTAAATTTATTCTTTCCAGTCTCATTTCTTAAAATTTAAACTCTATTTAAAAATTAATTCAAATAACCTTTTCTATTCTAAACTTTTGCAAAGACTAACTACAATGCTTTACCAAATTCTTTTATCGTGTTGATGATCAAACTATATCCACTCTTATGATATGATAACAATATATACAGTGTGTCCCCGTATAGGTAAAACGACTCTTGTGAAAGGTAAAAATTTTTCGATTTTAAATTTTTATTGTTTGGGGTTCAGCTTTACTTGTTTAAAGACGAATTTATAACATAATTTCAGTTTGGAAAAATCAAGTATGCCTTGGAAATTTTCAAAAAACCCATTTCTCTGTAAGGTAAAGTGCCTTTTATGTGACAAATACGACAAAAAGTTATTAAAAAAAGTTGTATAGAATCAACATTTAGGCCCCTATACCAAATTTCAAAATCTTCGGCCAACTTTGATTTCTCACATTTTCTTTCAAGTTTATTTCCCAGTTCAAAGAATTTTATTTTTATCAAAGTGTTTTTATTATGGAATAAAAACTTTATTAAAACTAATTGTTTTTTTAGTAAAAATCTCTGTTATAAGTAAAATTCTTTGATTTGGGACCTAAACATAAAATAAATTGTGCGAGATCAAAGTTGGCTGAGAATTTTGAAATTTGGTATAGGGGCGTAGATGTTGATTTTAAACAACTTTTATTAATAACTTTTTGCCGTATTTGTCACATAAAAGGCACTTTACCATACAGAAAAATGGGTTTTTTGAAAATTTCCAAGGCATACTTGATTTTTCCAAACTGAAATTATGTTAGAAATTCGTCTTTAAACAAGCAAAGCTGAACCCCAAAAAGTAAAAATTTAAATAAAAAAATGTTTACCTTCCAAAAGAGTCGTTTCACCTATCCGGGGACACACTGTATATATACGCGGATTTTTTTAAGGCTGAGCCGCTTTTCCGCACCCAGTCTCCATTCTTTTTTATTAAAACAATCCTCTTCTTTCAAATCGCGTGTAGTCATTGCGTCTTCCACTTCATCTCTCCAGCTACGCCTTGATCTTCCCCGTTTTTGTCTCTCTTAATATCTTTTTTGGCCATCATATGTCTTCCATAAATTATATAAAACAATTTGTTTTAGGTTCTGCATTAAAATGCTATTACTGTACTAACACTCCCGACAGTGACTGTGGCCAGCGAAATTTGTCAGCGATGTCTATAAACACGTGCTTAAATTGGGATGGCTGGAAGGCTTATTGTATATCATGGACTTATCCCGCAGACGGTTAGTTCATTTAAGAATTAAGAATTATTTTTAACGTTTGATGTTTAATAGGGAAGCCCTACTATGTGGACACCTTTAGTACATCATGTATACTTAGTAAACCACCCGCTGTAGACCCTTGCTGGGGGACAAAGAATTGTACGAGTTGTGATACTGATTTGTGCAACGGACATTAAATTCAAGATTTGTTTTAAAGGTTTCTATTTTGCTGTTAAATAATGCATTTTGAATAGTTCTCATTAAAATTGGCAGTAAAATAATCCGTGTGTTGTTATTAATGTGTATATCGGCAACTACATTACTTATTATTAGTTTCACAAAGTTAATGCGCAGTCACTTTCAATGGTTAATTAAATTTCGTAACCGTAGGAAAGTCTTCTCCGCTTCTGCTTATGTACATATAAACTAAATATTAAGAAATTAAATTAAACACTCTTTTCTACCCCTCAGCTCAGGGATGCTCACTGTTGAGGAATGCCCACAGCTGACGGCTCTTAGGATTATAAATTTAAAAAGACACAAAGTGGGCGCCAGCTGTCAATAACGACCACAACAAAAATAGCCTAACTTGTAGCCAAATAAAAGCCCTTATCGTATAAGACTTCAACTTAAACGGATGTAAATTTAAAAAAAACAAGGAGGTTCCAAAAAATACAAGCACCGAAGCTTTAATTACGCAGCAACGCAAGGGCTAGGCGCCAAATATTTAATATGAATACAAGCACACATTACAATCAACTGGCAATAGTTCCAGTAAAATAATACACTAAAGTGAACAAAATACAAACACTAAGCGACTTCTTCTAAATCATAGAAAAATTTAAAGGACTAATTGACGTATCAAAATATAGCCAAACTCATCAAATCTAAATTGCAATCAAACCAACAGCTATATTAAAATCGACCCAGATTGTCATATTACTAAAAATGCACAATTTACACGGGGTTCGTTGTGTTCTAACCATGACAATACAAAATTTAAATTATTTCAATATCTAAAAATGATTTAATACGGAAATCAACAATTGTATTACTTATTTCAAGGTGGGGACTAGGCAAGCAAATAAAGAATAAACGTAAATATACGTCTAAAACCGAAAAGTAAAGATATACTCGAAATTAAGGGTTTCCAAGCACTCCAGAAAAAAATAGATCCTATTATGTAACCCGCGGACAACACGCTGATCCAAAGGCCTTGTGATAACAAAGCGCATTAGTAATTTAAAGTTGTATCCCTCTAAAAAAAACACCCTTTATTTCTCGCCTAAAGTATAATAATAGTTTAACTTGCTGCGTCGTTTGCACGCACATAAAGAAAAGACAAAGTACCGAGAACGAGGGCTTAACAGCTCTCCGAGACACGGCTGGCTGCGATTTTACTACCACTATAGCTAGGACACCCGTACGGGTGCCGATCGCTGCGAACGTTGCTTAACTCTCGAGACTGTTGGACCAGTCTTTGCGGCTATGAAATATGTATTAGAAGTACTACCGTATGATCGAAAACTTTTAACCTCTTAGAGGGCTGTGAATTTTTTAAAAATTAAATTTATGTTGACGGATGAGTAAAGGTAAGTAATAATATAACCTATACAATTTTGACAGATAAACCTAACTTTTACAGGATGTTTAATACCGAACACTAGGTGGTGCTGTGTATGGAAAATGCAAGAAATCATTTTAAACAGCTGTAGTTGTTTTTGTTACTAACAGTTTTATGTACTCAACAAAAATGTTTGTATTTGTTAAAATGACATTCCTGATATAACCTTAAACTGACAGATATAAAATGCCAATGTGACTTTTACTACCACGACTGCCAACAATTTTTTTTTTAAGTTTTTGATCATACTGTATAAATTAACAGTTATAACACCAAATATTAAAACAATGGTTATTATTAATATTATCTCTATACATTTAAATACTATTTTTTTAACAATTTCTAAATGAGCAAGAAGAAGACATAGTACAACAACCAGTAGAAGAAGCTAAGAGATCACCAGAATATATGCAAGATGAAGAACAGGAAGATATTGAAGAGTCCACAGAACAAGAAATAGAAAACGAAATAAGAGAACTTAAGAATAACAAAAGTCCAGGAGAGAATGGGATCCCGGCAGAAATTTTGAAGCAAGGAGGAGCACAGTTACACAAAAACCTGCAGCAGCTTATTTGGAGGATATGGAGAGAAGAAATTATGCCCGAACAATGGAGAAGCGCAGTGATATGCCCGTTTTGGAAAAAAGGCGATAAGACAAAATGTGAAAATTACAGAGGGATTGCACTACAAGACGTGACATAAGATATTAGCTAAAATAATACGCAATAGATTAAAACGATATGAAGATGAAGTGGTGGGAGAATATCAAGGAGGCTTTAGACCGGGGAGATTGACAACTGACAAAATTTTTACACTAAAAGCAATACAAAACAATAGCTGCGAAAGAAAGCTGCCGTTATATATTCTCTTTATTGATTTTAAGCAAACGTACGATTCAATAGGGAGTTTTTGCATAACGTTCCGCTAAAATGACGGCACGTTAAAGCCCATGTTACCTAGCGACGTCCACAATACAGCCAATCAAAATTAAATCTTTCGATTTTAACGTAACGTTATTTTAACGTGACGTTGTGCAAAAACTCCCTAATAACTCGAGAGAAGTTGTACGAGGCACTAATAAAGCTAAGAATACCAGAGAAATTGATCAACCTGATAAAGATGACTTTATATAACACAAAAAATAAAATCGTAGTTAGTAGAAGGAAGTTTCTCACATCAATTTACAGTAAAAAAAGGGTTAAGGCAAGGAGACCCATTATCCACAGACCTGTTTAATTTAGTGCTAGAAGCAATAATAAGAGAAAGTGGAATCCAAACTACTGGAACACTGTACCATAATAAACACCAACTTGTAGCATACGCCGATGATATAGCAATATTAACAAGATCACGGCAGGAACTAGAGAAGACTTTTGCTAAGTTTGAAAAAGAAGCGAGAAAGTATGGACTACGAATAAACAGAAAAAACTAAGCGTATGGAAATGCAGTCTGACGTGACGAAAGAAAACAAATACATAAAGATCCGAGTAACCGAAAGCGAATATATTGAGAAAGTTGAAAGCTTTGAGTATTTGGGTGTAACAGTAACAAACAAAAGTCAGGAAGATAATGAAATAGATAAAAGGATCTTAAAGGAAACAGAGCAGTCGGATCACTATCGAAGATACTAAAGACAAAAAGCACATCTAGAGCAGTCAAAATTCATGCATACGAGTCAATATATCGACCAGCCGTCCTATATGCAAGCGAAACGTGGATAATGACCAAACAAAATAAAAATAAACTAGCGATATGGGAAAGAAGAGTTTTAAGAAAGATGTTTGGTGGCGTTAAAACAGCCGAAGGAATATGGCGCAGGCGTACGAATAAGGAGATAATGGAGATGTATGGGAAACCAGGAATTGTGCAAAAGGTTCGAGCACAGAGGGCTAGGTGGTTGGGCCACGTTATCCGAATGCCACAGCAAAGAATTGTACAAAAACTACTGTATGGAGGAGAAGTTGGCAAAAGCAGAAAAGGGCGTCCAAAGAAAAACTGGTTACAAGAGGCGAAAAACGATTTCGAAGACGCAGGAGTAACAGATGGGAGAACTAGAGCAAAAGGTCGAATGAAATGGTAAAAATCCATTAAAATGATAGAAGCCAAGGGCCATCATGGCCTGTAGCGCTGATATATATATATTAAACCGAAACTATTTATGTAATCTTGAAGAGTTTTCGAAGTGACACACAATACACTGCTTTTTTATCTTCAAAGAAAAGGATATACCGAATATTCAAATAATGAAAGTATGATTTCTGCTTTGCTTATCAGTACAGAATAGAACGTATTATTATTTATTGACTCTAAAATTTATCATTTTTTGCAAATCGTAACGCTAAGCTGTCTTTATGATATTGATGCAAATACGTATATAAGATTTAAATACCCATTGTAACGACCGTCTATAAAACCAGGTTTGTATGCATTCGTGGTATATAAACACACAAAAAACAGTTAGTGTTACTTTATTGTAAATTACTTGGCCGTCTTGTTGGTTAGTAACTTTTTGTTAATTTTCACTTTCTCCACAGCAATATCGCAATTGAGAAAATGGTTGTTAAAACAGTGCTGGCTTCTATAATAGTTCTTGTCGTTGCTTTCAATATTGGTAAGTTGTATAACCAATTATTATCAAGTTTGACAAAAAATAATTTAGTTTTAAAAGTTCACATTTTTAATTAAATCACGAATTATTGCTTTGTATCATCATTATCATCGTAACATTACGTTTTGATAGACTTTTGTGACCCACGAGTCAAGTATTATATTTATTGCAGCCTCACGGTCTCTGATTGCTAAATGTACAGCTTTCCGCCATCAATTGCGCTTGTTAGCTAGACGTATTGCCTCACCAATTTTTTTCTCAAAATGTCTTTAGTAACATCAATCCAGTGTTTTGGTGAACGTCCTCTCCGTCTTTTCCCATTTGGTTTTCCCTGGACAATCAACCTCTCAATATTATTCTCTCTTCTATTGATGTGCCTGAAAAATGAGAGAATTTTTGTGTAGACCATGCTTGATAACCTTCAGAGTGACGAATTTCCTAAAGGATGGAGGCATTTGTTCGACGTGCTGTCGATGGAACTCGAAGCACTCGTCTCCACACCCTTAGCTCAAAATCATCGATAACATCCTTCTTCTCGCTCCGTAACAGTCCATGTTTCACAAATATATAAGAATATTGAGAAGATAAGGGCAGCCTGATCTTTGTCCGTATAGTGACATCTCTATCCAGCCTAATTTTAGTTAGCTGCACTGTGGCAGACCTTGCCAATTGAATACGACGACAGATTTCCGTTTCGCTGATGTCCGAGTTGTCAATCAACTCTCCAAGATATACTATTTTGCTAACCACCTCACTCTGGCCGATTCTATGAAGGTTAATATAGTTTTGGTTTTCCCGATCTACAATCATAATTTTGGTTTTGTCGTAATTAATGCTTAGGCAATACGTAGAGCGCACGCTGTCCAATCTTTCTGAATCTGTAGCAGTTGGATCTCATTTGATGCCACCAGGGTAGTGTCGCCGGCAAATCTTAAGTTACAGATTTTTCTTCCACCGAGGGTAGCGCCCCCATCTCATTCTTCCAAAACACACATCACTGACGAACACACTTTCTAACAGCACATTATGTTGTCAAGTTTAACTACAGCGAGTTGGCTTCATAGAGTCTGCAAATAATTACTCGAAGAGTTCACGTTCACATTCGAAATCAAAGCTTGCTCTAAACTGTCATTACTGAATATTTGTTTGCAGTATTGACGTCATACTTCTACCACTCCGTCGATAGTGGTTTTTATATCTTTAGCTGAGTCTTTTATGGGCCAGACCTTAGGTGTGAATTTACGTGACAACAGCCTTACCTTTTTGGAACATGTCTTTGCTGTTGTTGTGTTCAGAGTGCGCTTCAACTCTCTGCAAATACCTTGAAAGTAGTGGTTTTTGGCACACCTACATAGTGATTGTATTTTACGTGTCAAGACACTATATTCTTCAGATTTGACCTTATGTCTACACATGAGGTTTTTATCAATTTCCTTTCCTCGATGGTAGTTAAAGGATCCGGTCCAAGCCATGGCTGTTTTTATAGTTTCCACTATTATCGTTGTAATGCTTTCTTTTAGAGAGTTCTACAAAGTATTGGAATGAAGAGTGATATTTCCAATGTCTGCCGATATGTCAAACGCTAGGCCATTTTAGTTTGAAAGTTAGCTGGGTTTGTAATTTCGGAAGTGGATGGTGCGTGCGTCTATGTCAGCTTTTAAACTTCAAAAGGAAGATGCACAAAAGGAATTGCTGGTCGGAACAACAAACGGCACCTGATAGTCTTTTGCAAGTTGGATCGATGATCGCCAACGGGTTCTAATCAAAATGTAGTCAATTTGATTTCCGTGGCTATCCTCGAAAGATTTCCAAGTATATAGGCGTGGGGGTTTTGTTTGAACATTGTATTGGCAACCGTAAAACTGTGTCGGTTCTTTTACTTCGTATCGGTTTTCGTGTCTTCTCGTTCAGAAAAAGCGGTTTTCGGAGTGATGTCTGTCTGTTAGTTTGCGAGCCTGTCAATTTGTGAGTCTGTCAGTCCTCTCAACAGCCCCAAATGGTAATTTGATTGGCCTCAAAATTTATATCTTTATTTTTAATATAAATTTGGAGATCCCAGTCATTTTTTGTAAAAATGGGTAACCGAAAGTCGTATTTTACTTATATCTTTTCTGTTTTCCGAGAAAATTTTATAATTGATAAAAATGAAATTTCATAGAACAAAATGATATATTGCGTCGTTATATAAAACTTTGGTTCAAAAAGTTTATAAAAAATACAATTTTTGGAAAATGGCAAAATGAAAGTTTTACATAAATTAATAAAAACAATTTGTTTTAGGTTCTGCATTAAAATGCTATTACTGTACTAACACTCCCGACAGTGACTGTGGCCAGCGAAATTTGTCAGCGATGTCTATAAACACGTGCTTAAATTGGCCTGGCTTTAAGGCTCACTGTATATCATGGACTCATCCCGCAGAGGGTTAGTTTATTTAACAATTAAGAATTATTTTAACGTTTGATGTTTAATAGGAAAGCCCTTCTATGTGGAAGCCTTTACTACAGAATGTATACTCGCATCTCCACCTGCTATAAACCCTTGCCGTTGCTAAAGAATTGTACGAGTTGTGATACTGATTTGTGCAACGGACATTAAATTCAAGATTGGTTTTAAAGGTTTTTATTTTGTTGTTAAATAATGTATTTGAATATTTCTCATTAAAATTGGCAGTGAAATAATCAGTGTGCTTGTTATTAATGTGTATATCGGCAACTACAGCGCTTATTATTAGTTGCACGAAGTTAATGTGTAGTCACTTTCAATGGTTAATTAAATTGCGTAACAGTAGAAGGTCTTCTCCGCTTCTGCTTATGTACACTAAACATTAACAAATTAAATTAAACACCCTTTTCCACCCTCAGCTCAGGGATGCTCACTGCTGAGGGATGCCCACAGCCGACGGCTCTTAAGATTATTAATTAAAAAATCTGTTAAAGGCTTTACCCACGACTTCCCTCGTCGATATTGTGACACTAAATAATTTTAAAATCAAATTAAGTTAGGACTAAAAATATCGTCACGTTTCTAATAAATTAAATACTTTTTCAAATAAAAAAAATGTATCCCGCTAGGGTTTGAACCCGCCGCATCTGCAGAGCGATCGTAACCGCACCCCTGCGTAGAGATGGTATCTGCATCGATAAATCAAAACTACGCCACCGAGCCTCTTCGAAATAAGTCCGGCGCGCGCCCCTCTTGAAGAGAACGGTGTTATTGTTGAAACGTTTTTACTCTTTTGTGACATTATCCTGTATCAGTTAAGTCTTATTTTTGGCAAATGTAAAGCTTGACTATGTGAAAGTTATTACTTTCTTCTATTTCAAAGTTAAACCAAAAAATAAATAAAATTTTATTTTTTAAGGTGGCTCACCCTGTTTATATTTGTATGAAATTGTATCGGTTTCATGCGAGGTAGATATATAATATGTATGTAAAACATCGTCTTTCTCCCACAATAGTTTTTGAGCTATACTGCCAACAGACAGACAGACAGACGGAATTAAGGAAACCTGTTTTTCGTCATCTAGGGACCTTGAAACGTGAAGATCTGAAGAAATCTCGGAAGGTGATTTTTTCGTGATTACAATACTTTTTTCGTCTTTCAGACGAGGAAAGTAAAAGACACAAGGTGGGCGCCAGCTGTCAACAACGACCACAACAAAAAAGTCTAACTTGTGGCCAAATACACGCGCTTAACGTATAAAACCTCACTTAAACGAATCTAAATTCAAAAAAGCAAGGAGGTTTCAAAAAAAATACCGAACGTCAAATCAAGCACCGAAGCTTTAATTACGCATCAACGCAAGTACTAGGCGCCAAATATTTAATATGATACAAACACACATATTAAATCAACTGACAATAGTTCCAGTAAAATAATACACTAAAGTGAACAAAACACAAACACTAAGTAACTTTTTCCAAGTCATCAAAATATTTAAATGACTAATTGACGTATCAAAATTTAGCCACACTCATCAATGAAAATTGGAAATCAAACCAACAGCTATATTAAAATCGACCCAGATTGTCATAATACTAAAAATGCTATACGGGGTTCGTTGTGTTCTAATCACGACAATACAAAATTTAAAATTATTTTAGTATCTAAATAGAATTAATACGGAAATAAAGAGTTGTATTAATTATTTCCCTGTGGGGACTAGGCAAGGAAATAAAGAATAAACGTAAATATACGTCTAAAACTGAAAAGTAAAGATAAACTCGAACTTAAGGGTGCCGAAGCACTCCAGAAAAGACTAGATCCTATTATGTCACCCGCGGACAACACGCTGATCCAAAGGCCTAGTGATAACAAAGAGCATTAGTAATTACATAATCTTAACAGTGGCGAAAAAGCAAAGATCTTTGCTCAACGCCATGGGAGTTACCTAAACAGAAACAGAAAATCCGGTTACTATCTTAACAATTCAACAAATATTTTATATGAATACAAGCAGCACATAACAATCAAAGTGATAAACTTCAAAGGTTATTTAACTGTGCTCAACTAAGTCGTTATTCAACAACACATTTATAAACTGCATTAAATGACTTTCAAATGCTCAAAATAAATACTTAAAAAGCTATAGACAAAAACATGGTTAATTAGATATTTTAACTTTAAACTATTGGAACAACAAAAAGAGCAAACATATTTTCAGCTGTGCTACAGACAGTTTGTAGCAATCTTTCAGCAAGTTTGCCATACATATTAGGCAATTTGTAACATACGTATAAAAATATGTTTATATAAATATTCAGTAAAGCTGCAGAAGGTTTGCAGTAAATGTATAGCATAATTTTGCCAAAATGTTCAGTAAACTTTGAAGAAGTTTCAAGAAAATGGTTAGCAAGTTTGCAGTAATTTCTCAAAGTTTCAGTAAATAATGGTACATTTTTTTCAAACTCAATAAGTAGTCCCAAAAGCACAATACTAAAAGAAAACGTAGAACACTAGGTAACATAAACAAGAGGATGTAAGCGTAGCAATGTATCATGGTCACAGATAATACATTGTATTCAGAGCCCAGCACAGTGTACACAGTGTATTCAACAATCATAAATAAATATCAGGTGCACCTCAAAACACATAAACTCTAATAATAATACTAGAAAGTTTAGATTTATAATATCCTAAGCTGTATAAATACAAACTTCTACGTTAATTAGAACCAACAAACCATTGCATGTGCCACTATCAAGAAAAATTAAAAGAACATGCCAAAGTTTTTCGACAAGCTGTAGAAAGGTGAAATGACTTTTCAATCATCTGAACAATGTATGTGTATAAAATGATCTGACAAAAATGAAATTTACATGCTGACAACCAATAATAATTATGGTATGGGTCATACCGGAAAAACTGATATCAAAAAGCCATCAATACACTCAATTGATTCCTTGACTATCATAAAAAATTTAAGCAAGTAGACCGCTCTGACATGTTATTAAGCAGTATGCATAGGTATCCACAAAGAACAAGCAAATGATGGTACAGGAAATGTTTTTCCATCTGCTCGATCTTTGTGTAGTAAATGCACATGCCCTATACAAACTAGCCATCGGTAAATAAGTAAACTTAACAGATTTTCAGTTGGAAATTATTCGTTGTATTCTTGAGAAATGATTCAACTCGCGTTGCGAATTGTAAGAATTTTCTCTTAGCAAATCAATATTTTGTTCAAACTGCCCGAGACAAGTTATATTGCTATTACGTTTATTAAAAACATAGTACCTACAGGCAGCTACATGAAAATATTGTTTTTGGTTTATTTTACCCAATCATAAGATAATATATAACTAAAAGTATGTACAAGTAGGTATGATACTAATCTCTTAAAAGAAACGGCAAGATATTATATACTTTTCACTAATAGTGGATACTAAGTAAGTATTATTTGTACCAAAATATAAGACAACGCAGAGGGAAACGTAACAATCTTTATGAATTTACCAAGTTTTCTTAATTGTTTGGTATTTGCTCGTTAGACAACCTTTCTATATGGCAAGTTAAAAACTACCTTGCTGTATGACAGGTGGATGGATTATTGTCTAGTGGTATTTTCCTATTGGCTATTGGCTAATTTTTAAAGTGCATTTTGTTTCCAAAATGAATTTTGTTTTGATTTCTGTGCCGCGTTTTTGATATGCGTTCGTAATTGCTGTTCGCATGGTCCCATACTAGAATGTTGCATTTACGACTTTAAAGCCCCAACGCCAGCTAAGGGATGAATTTACTATCATCCCCTAGCGTTAAAGTACTTAACGAGTATTTCTCAACAAGTTTCTCTTCGGCTGGCTACTCCACGACAAATTTTCTTCATTGTAGTTTTGAATTCATGATGGATCTTTCCACGTTTGGCGAAGTTTACATCTCCTTGACTGTGCCCAGTCGGGTGCACTTCAATCTTCCCAATTTCAAAACTCACTGATAGAATACCTTAAATAATTGATAATTTTACTTGGTTCCATACGATATACCTAAGTTAGTTTACGCGAACTGATCCTAAAGCAAGCGTTTACTGCTGATTGAGTTCGAAGCGGTTATTTGGGAATTCTCACGTACTGTGTAAAATTTGTATAATTGCCACACCGTCAATATGAGTTGTAATACACCTTAATAATCGTGATTTTTCTATTACCACCTCGCGCTGCATTTTCAGTTTGTCAGATTGCTACGTAACCCTTAACTATAACATTTTACGTGCGTATGTACGCACCTGGTTTTTTATTGAGGTATATACTTACCATATGAAATATACTTTTATTATTGGATACAAGATATTGTTTTTCTGTGCTTTTCGTGTTCTTAAGGTACTATATATCTACCGTTCGCCAAAGACAAACGAACATCCTGCTGCAGTCTAACTGCTTCGAGTAGCTCTATCAAAATATGGTTTATGTTACAGACCTAACGACCATTAGCTAACATTGTACTAGTAACGATTGTTCGTTAGCTTTGTATTTCGCTTCTAATCACTCTACCGTTCTATCTTCATGATCTAATTGTTCTTTTACGAGTTGCATAAGGTAATATTCTGCTCTCTAATATTATTTTATTACACCTGTTGGTCATTGTAGGTACGTAACAGAGTGCACACCACGCATATCTTTGTCGGTCTTTCAGTAGTTCTGATTTTGGAGATACAACCGGTCACTTTTTATAGCATATGTTCCTTTACTAAATGTATTCTCAGATCTATTAATAGACGCATAAGAATTTTTATAAATTTTCTATCGGGTTTCTTTGTTCTATTTACAATAAATGCGTTAATGGCAGTGACGTTCAGCAGCCCATAAAAGATCACTATTGGCCAACGGCGAATGTTTCTAGCCGAGTTGTAAGCAATAACCATTCGATCAACCACATCTACGCCCCCTTTAATAACATTATGAAATGTCACAAAGCATGTAGCCGGCTGGTAGGTGAAGCGTTTGCTTTTCCAGTCGGCAGGTAGTGAGTTACATCTTCACGCCAGGACATCGGTTACAGCGAAAGCTGTCCGGCCATCATACCAAAACCTTTGCTGTTCGTGGCCTCTGTAAAAGAATTTTTTTTGATAATTCGACAAGATAGTCTCGCCGCTTTTCCAGGCCGCGGCCAAATATAGCTAATAAAACCGCGTCTAGTGCGGTATTATCAGGCTTTCAGCCTATGTTAAAACGAAAAAGAAAGTATTACAATTTCTGGTGTGCCCAATCCTTAGACCAATTTGTTCGTCATTGTGCATTAAACCTATCAGCAACAGGTTGTTGGTATTTTAGGTATATAAAAACTGCCAGCATACCTGTACCGATAGCAAAAACCAATTAATACACAAAATTAGTTAGAGGGTTAGTTGTCTAGATTGTTTCTTTTGTATCTGTATTGTCTAATCGCAAACAGAGCAACAAAAATTTAAATAGTTTTTGGACCATCAGTGCCGGAAATATTTCAGATTCCAACCCATAATCAAGGCCTCCCCACGGAAGCAAGAACTTCCTTTGACTAAAATGGAAAAACTAGAATCCCTTCCCTCAAGTGATTACTCGGAAAGCTACATGGCCCCAGCGTTATGTAAAAAATACTGGACGGCTAGATTATAGTCGAGACACAGATGTGGGATGGTACTCCAGGAGATAGATCATTAATCACAAGGTGTTATTTGTCTAGAGTTCCGCAAGGTTAAAATCAAGCTACAGGTTTTTACTACGCCTCTAACATTGAAGAAACATTAACGGAGTGGCAGAAAAAATATGAGCTGGACGTCACTTACTTACTTTAGCTTTTAAATAATAATTTGGTTTGCCTTCCATCAAAACAGAACAAAAACACCCAATAATATTTAAACACTATAATGAGCACACCAAGTTACAGAAAATTCTGGTGCACTAATCTTAAGACTAACTGTTTTTCTGTGTAACTTCACGTGAATACATAATATGATAAGATTAAGCTCAAATACGCAAATGACGGCCAAGAAGGCATTTAAATTCCCTCAAGGAGTTACTAATCGTAAATACAGTAATACACAAACTTAGACCGTAATTTAAACAAAAATTTAAGCATGCATATACTTCAAAAGCGTCGGTAAATTGGAGATACGAAACACAAAATTTACACGGCATGTAAATGGCAGTGTCCCGTAGTTTTCTCATCAAATATATGATTCACGCAGAGTAATCGAAAACAAGGTGTCATGGTCAAGTCAGCGACAGATGATCGCATGTGACGAGAGGACACCACGGGCGAAAGTTGCAACAGGAAGCGGCTGGCAATGTAGAATGTACTGAACTCGATGGCGAGGCTTCGTAGAAATGTAGTATTCTGATTCGATATAAAATCGACATTTGCGGCTGGCGGTAAGAAAATTCGGAGCCCAAAAAGTTTATATACATAACACAACTTAATAAATCCGAATTAAATCGAGTTTTCCGGGGCCAGTAAGGTTATGATTGAAAAATACCACATTTACTAATCACAACAGTGTTATCACTGCGGCAATCTTCGTCTCGGCGCAATGAAACACCGCTGACTAAATTTTGATAAATCACCAAGTCGCCTCGCGGCAGCTTGCAAAGTCAAAAGCCACGCTTCATGCTCGCTAGACGAGTAACACTCGACTGTCAGTCAAAAAGCAAAATTTGCAATACAGGGGATGTGTACCCCTCGCGCGGGACGTAATGGCGGGAAAATGTAATTTCCGTGAAATTTTACAGACTTTAATTGCAAGAAATACAACCTGCCCTCTTGCACGGAGAAAAATATAAATCATCAAGAAATGTGCACGCGTTTACTGTCTGGCGAGAAACTATTCAACTACATTCTAAATCATGCTTACACTTGCATCTAAATTAATACCCAGGGGAGGATTCCCCTAAATGCTCGAATACAGAGAAATTCAAAAAACAACGCTAAATGTAGTGAATTATGTAATGCCACTTATTCCCTTGACGTCTCTTACTTATCTTTATATTTACTGAAAACCATTTGGATACATAAGTTTATTATGTCTACGATTTCTTAAAAAAAGTAGGTTCAACATTGGATTAGAGATGCTGTATTTTTGCCCTACCCAAGGCGCCTCGAAGATGAGTGACGACATTTGTTCTTCGTTTTCTCACATTTAATGGTAGAGATTCATTTCTCCATTGAGTCATTAAGTGCCATCTTTACCATAGCACTGTATTCGTCATTTTCTACGAAAGTGCTCAGTATTCGCTTCACGGTTGCACCGATATTATAATCATTATCATCAACACAATTTGCAGTTAGATACTGCAGCATATTCATCTGTATCTACTTCTTTGTAAAAAGCACGTAGCTTGTCCACTTTTCTTTCAAACTAATCCGTGTCTTTCTTTGTAAAATACTGTAAAATCACAAAACAAAATGAAATTCGCGTGATATTATTAATCAAATACAGGGTTTTAAGAACACAAACAAATTAAAACCCATAGAGATTTTACAACGAATTTAGTGGTATTAGGAGAAACACCAAACTTTATAACTCTACTAATCATCGAATGAATACGCTGCATTGCTGTGAATTCCTTTATTTGTTATAGCGTTCCGTGAACCCCCTAAAGTAAATGATCATATAACTTAAATTTTTAGTAACATGTATGCAACCAACACGGTTGAACAACCACAACATGGAACTTTATAGTTGATTAAACTTAAAAAAAAAAATAAAATGGCCTTGTCTCCTGGCCCGTTATATTGTGTAATATTGTGCCAGACTTTACGATTAATTACGCATTATTAGATTTCTTGTGTGGCAATTATAGTACTAGTATTCACTAAGTTTCTCAAAGTAAAATCAAAATAAGAATATCATCATATAATCACAGAGCAAGCTCGACTATATTGCGACTAGCTTAATACGTCCGTCCGTAGACGGATCTTCAGACTCTCTTATTCTAACACATTTCGCCTTTCTTCTTCTACTGCATACAGAATTCCACTATTGTGTCAGAATGACAACTTTTTGCACAGTATCTAGTGCCAGAAGTGACTATTCATGGTGCTCTTAATTTTAGGGTGCGCAAAACTTATAAACAGTAAGAAATATAATCTTTGTCACCCCTAGCAGGTGATAGAGGTGACTTTTTTACAAGTTTTCCTTATTAGGGACTCTAAAGCCTATAACTACATCACATTTCAAGTATCCACGTCGGCGTCGTCAGAAAGTGGACAGGATTTTTGAACATACATTCAATTTTAGATATAGTATAGATAAAAGACCGTCTACCAGAGATCGCTAGCAGTAAATATTACTATACCTTCACGTATAGTAATATTAATCTGTCTATGAATTATATTTTTATTTTATCAATTTAAAATTGCCCTATTTATGATTTGAATATCAGTAATTATTATTTGTGCTAGCTCCTAAAAAATCAGGGGTGGATTCCTTTTATCTAGATTGCTTATTTCTGAAATCTGATGTTCTGATTTTTTATTTTATTTTATAAGTCAAAATAACTTCTGTCAAGTGATATGTCAAACCGATTTGAAAATTAAATGACAAATACCAGATCGTTTCACTAGTACACAACAATATTAAAACAGTAAGTAATTCTTTAATAACTAATTTACCTTTATAGTCTTTATTTCTTTTTCCAGTAATTACCTTACTACTTAATATTACCCATTTTTCACTCGAACTCAACAATATTCTGGATGTCGACCAATCTACTCCCCTCTGCCTACGAATCCAACTTCTTAAGTACCTTTTGGCAACAAAAGGTTCCACTGACAGACAAGATGTACAAACTGTCCAGAATTAGTGATGCAAACTTCCCCTACAGCATGTAACCAAACAGACCAAATCTGCAGCCACATAATTCCAACACCGCATCTGCCAACTTCCTGAAAGGTGCCTCCTCAACCGATAGTCCTCCTTTTTGAACTCTTCCTTAACACCAAACAGTTTTACGTAATCCAATTCGATTAATATATGATGTCAAATGTAATTCTCCAATAAACTTGACTTAGTATTTTACTCCATTTATTCACATTTGTAGATTAATTTTGCTTTTCCATTAGTATTTTACCACATACTTTCAAGCTTTCTTAGTGTTATATCTTTACTTGTTCTTCAATTAAATTTAATTTTTATCTCACCACGCCAATTTAGTATTTAACCCTTTTTATTATCCAAACATTACTTAATAAAAAATAGGGGTTTTTAAATATTTTTAATTACACCAAAATTAGTTCAGCTACATTTATTCAAATTTGTTATTTCTAATAATTAAAAAACAAAGTGCTTAACGATATCATTTTTCTACTTTTTACACTCTATCTCCTAATATTTGATTTCTACCTACTATTTATAATAATTTATTTCAATTAAGTATTTGTCATTTCCTTCAAACCTTAATATTTTTAAATATTATAATATTTTTGAAACCATCTGTTTCTCAATTAGCCATATTTCACTCAATTATAAATTCTATTTTCCTTTCTAATTGCATAATAATTATTCAAATTCCTAATTCATATTTAAACAACTATTATACACACTTATAACTCATGCTGATTCAACAGTGTTGTCGAATAAGTAAATATAAATAGTTGTCCCAAATTGTGGACACTGTGAAATCGGCAGTATATTATTTACAATTTGACCACAGCGATACAATTTGTTAACCTTAAATGAGATAAATTTAAGCTCCTGTAGCGCCCTCTACCCACGTTTAATTTATAATGGAATAATTTTACAATAATACAGTATATAGACAACCCATTTAACAGTCGCTACGCGTTACCCCATAGGGCTCAACCTCTTTACTATTTTTACTCTATGATATAACTATGAAAGTGCTACACGAGTAATCTTTAAACTAAATAAATGCTTGATAATGATTTACGAAAACAAAACACTGTGGTCCAGTAACTCTCTAGAGGTGTAGCAAAGTTTTGCCAGCTAGTTCCTGAACAGGATCGGGTAGGTTGCCCAGAAGCGCCACTGGTTCGAGGCGCTCCAAACCAGAAGATCTACAAATGTTGGTGTAAATTCCCAAACCATATAGCATTTCCATAAAGCAAACAAATAAAAATCCGAAGTTGCTGTATCCCAGTGTTTAATTACAATATGTATACACAGCTTCAAAAAATAAATCTGGGATCTTATCAAAACTAAATACATTTCAGCGGCTGATCAATGTTGATCGAAAATTTACAAAATATCGGACGATTAGAGTCCAAAGCAAACTACCACAAGCAATCTATTACTCAATCTGGCTACCGGAAATCGTCCTGGCTATACAGGTACCCTTTCCCAAAAATTACCAATCATTTTCCTAGGTTCAAAATTCGCAGAGATACACCAGAGGGCTAGGCAAACGCACATCAACGAAGAAAGGTCTACATAACCTACAAAATGCCAATTAATGAAAAATCGTTGGATGTTCAAAAGAGTTCCTGCATAAACAATTACATTTTAATTTGAGCATAATTTACACGTAACAATAGATCTGCATCACGGCCTGCTGAATTGTGTGACAAAATCCATTGTTGTTTTCATTTCTGAGAAAACGCCAATTTTGGCCGTTTGGCGTCACATACCCACGATGACATTTAAATGACAACGGCTGTCAAGAATAATTCGTGTTTAGAAATGATTTTTTAAATGCAGTATCAGTAGGATAAGGACCTATTGTTTTGAATGTAATATAAATATGAATGGTGTAATCTATTATTTAGTGCCGTGTAAGTACCTTTATCTTCATCGGTGTTGTTATAGACTCTTAACCAAACTAATTTTAGTATCGTTATGAGCTTCATTACCGCACTCTTTTTGTATTAAGAAATACATCGAACCAGAATTTATTGATGAAGATAGAATATTGAACCATACACGTTTGCTTATGGCACTTAACAAGACTCGTTTGATTGCCGCAAACTCGGCTCACCGCCTCGTTTTTGGCGATCAAACTCGTGTCGTTAAGATGCTCATAATCAAACTTGTATCGTTAATATATATAAAGATCTACAGTTTTAATATTTTTCTTGAGAGAGGTGTGAAACTCCAAGAATTCATAGTTGAAGACGGATTCATATTTGAGGCAGGTATTTTTTGGATAGCTCACACATTTGCTCTAAAATGGCACATGATATGCAGATAATCGTATTTCTTACAAATTGGGAAGATATTCTAGATGGTAATAGTAACGAAGTATTTTATTCTGTGTGTTATTACAAGGTTGTAAGTTTATGTGTAATTTATTGTAAAAAATTTAAAATTAAACATTTAAAAGTTGTTTGTTTATTAGATATCTATCTGTAAATGTAGTAGTTAAAAATGTACTAAAGAAAGTGCAATGTGATTTTATAGTCTTCGCCCAGAAGAAGTTACTCGGAAACACCTTTCTTGAAAGCTACAACTAACAATTCTTTCCCGTTGTTTATGGATACCTATTTAAATAAAAATAGAAAACAGAAATCGCTAAAAAGGTAAGTTGTTTGAAGCACCAGTACGATAATTTAAATTTAGCTTTCAGACCATTTCCTTCTTAAAACATAGTTGGAGGTAAATTCATGATAAGATCATCCCCAATTAGTATATCTGCACGTTGTAGAACTGCTTTCTATTTTAACAATACCACACGAAATCATAAGCAATAATAACGAATAAATGAATCAACAAATTATACTGTGAACGTAAATAATTTAAATGAGAAAATACACGAAAAAACTAGCAGGAAACTGATCTAAAAACATAATAGAAATTCAAAGTAAAAAATACATGGGAGGGTTATATTGTTGTAAAATTTTAAGAAACGTAGGAAAATTTAATAAAATATTTGCATTTTAGTCAACGTAGTAACTGATGTTACATTGCAAATTTGAAATTCCCGCTCGTGGGTATACAGCGCTCTGCGGAGAATCGCGAAACATAACATTTGCCCAGGCCGTATACAGTAGCGTTTGTCAAACAATTCAGCAGGTCGTGGTCTGCATTTATATAGAAAACGAAAAAAATCCTAGGCAAATGGATATGTGCCTCTACAAAGAAAACATTACAGTCAATTTCCTTGCAACATCGCTGTATTATTGCCAATCGACATGTATAGTATGTATAGTTAATCTTTTTTAACATGACTCGTAGCAGGCTGTGAGTTCTAATATTTTTACAGTGTACTAACCCAACCTTAAAATATCAGCAATGTCACTTTTGGCAGTTGTTTTAACACTGCAACGGTTATTACAAGGTTTCGTAAAATACTCTTTCAAAAACCCAAAAAAAAACTAACAAAAGAAACTCGGTAAGCGAATCATCGTTGCTTTCGTAAGGCCCTGAACACACGAGATTCCGTTTCCCAGATGCGGTATGCAGGATACAGAATCTGAGTCTGTTCAGACACGGCGACTGAATCTCAGACGCGGGCCTTCAGTCACTTGCAGTGCCGTGCTGTTATGGACCTAGCATTGCTGTTCTTTGTTTCTGTCGAATTAGTCTAGAAGTGCTGTATTTAAAGTCAGGGACTGGGCTCTACAAAGCTAATAAACTTTTCATTGTCAAATAATGTACGCTCTATGATCGTTTTATAGTAAGAAACGCCTTGCTTATTCGGTTTAAATAGAAGTTGCAGAAAATCTGCTACGCCTATGATATGATATCATATGTTCTGGCTGGCAAAAGTAGGCGAGTCCAGGCCGTGGTACACGTGGACTCATATCTTCTATATGCTCCAATGGTAAATCGGTATCCGAGATACAGAATTTGTAGCCGGCGGCCGAAATGGAGAGATAAGGAAAATCGGCCGCCGGCGACACATTCTGTATCTCGGATACCGATTTACCATTGGAGAATATAGAGGACATGAGTCCACGTGTACCACGGCCTGGACTCGCCTACTTTTGCCAGCCAGAACATATGATATCATATCATAGGCGTAGCAGATTTTCTTCAACTTCTATTTAAATGGAATAAGCAAGGCGTTCCTTACTATACAACGACCATAGATTGTACATTATTTGACAATGAAAAATTTATTAACTTAGTAGAGCCCAATCCCTGACTTTAAATACAGCACTTCTAGACTAATTTGACAGAAACAAAGAACAGCAATGCTAGGTCCATAACAGCACGGCACTGCAAGTGACTGAAGGCCCGCGTCTGAGATTCAGTCGCCGTGTCTGAACAGAATCAGATTCTGTATCCCGCATTCCGAATCTGGAATACGGAATCCCGTGTGTTCAGGGCCTACATGTAATGACAATTTTTTTAAAATTACGAGAGTTTTTATATCTGAGTTACGTTATAATCAACATCAGAATCTGGGTTTGAACTAACTTTCTATCTACACTCTTACAAGAATGTATAGTCATGATCTGCTCTGAGTCCTGTTGAAAAAAAATATAGCCGATAACATTCTAGATTAATAATTCGAAATAGAAATATAAAATTAAAAGCTGATTTCTAAGGTATTATAATACCGATTTTGTTAAAAATATATTTAATAATTGGAATTCATTCTTCAGAGCAGCAATTCTAAAAATGAAACCCAATTATTAAATATATTTTTTATCAACGACTGATTATTGCGTGGCAGATATTTTTATGCTTCTTCATTATTGATATTCTAATTTCTATTGAAGAATTCCGACAATTTTACTTGTTTGTAGTATAAGTTTAACTTCTCCTTGATGTGAAAATCTTAAAAGTTAATCAAAGTAACAATAAAATTGCACCGTTTTAGTGCTATCCCGACATCATTTGCACGAATCCTCGTCACACTTTTTCGTTAACAACCATCATATAATTTATGATAAAGATAAGTTTTCCCAACGTCTTGCACGCCTGCTGTAAATACAAGCATTAACTAATAAGTAATAACATACATGAATAACGTGTAGGCAAAAAGTAAGTTTTTAAAGATATTTATTTAACTTAAATACAGGAAATTACAAAATCGATATTGCTTAAGGCTTAAGCGATGTTTGTTTTAGGCCCTGAACACACGGGATTCCGTTTCCCAGATTCGGTATGCGGGATACAGAATCTGAGTCTGTTCAGACACGGCGACTGAATCTCAGACGCGGGCCTTCAGTCACTTGCAGTGCCGTGCTGTTATGGACCTAGCATTGCTGTTCTTTGTTTCTGTCGAATTAGTATAGAAGTGCTGTATTGAAAGTCAGGGATTGGGCTCTACAAAGCTAATAAACTTTTCATTGTCAAATAATGTACGCTCTATTATCGTTCTATAGTAAGGAAGGCCTTGCTTATTCGATTTAAATAGAAGTTGCAGAAAATCTGCTACGCCTATGATATGATATCATATGTTCTGGCTGGCAAAAGTAGGCGAGTCCAGGCCGTAGTACACGTGGACTCATATCCTCTATATGCTCCAATGGTAAATCGGTATCCGAGATACAGAATTTGTCGCCGGCGGCCGAAATGGAGAGATAATGAAAATCGGCCGCCGGCGACAAATTCTGTATCTCGAATACCGATTTACCATTGGAGCATATAGAGGATATGAGTCCACGTGTACCACGGCCTGGACCCGCCTACTTTTTCCAGCCAGAACATATGATATCATGTCATAGGCGTAGCAGATTTTCTTCAACTTCTATTTAAATCGAATAAGCAAGGCGTCCCTTACTATACAACGATCATAGAATGTACATTATTTGACAACGAAAAATTTATTAGCTTAGTAGAGCCCAATCCCTGACTTTAAATACAGCACTTCTAGACTAATTCGACAGAAACAAAGAACAGCAATGCTAGGTCCATAACAGCACGGCACTGCAAGTGACTGAAGGCCCGCGTCTGAGATTCAGTCGCCGTGTCTGAACAGACTCAGATTCTGTATCCCGCATACCGAATCTGGGAAACGGAATCCCGTGTGTTCAGGGCCTTAAGCTAGCTTAAATGCAACTGATCATTTCTCAGTCACATAAGTGCGAGGAAAAACTGCCAATGACACGTAACATGCGATAAGGCTGCAAGAAGCGCTTATCTTATCTAAGGATTTTCGTTAAGTTGGGCAAATTGTCCTTGATTGCTGATAATTCTGAGTTCAATATTTTTTGTTTTGTTGATATTGCGAATAATCTTTTTGTAAAGGAGTTTTAGTTTACAAATCAATAAAAAATACAATAATTATTATAATTACACAGATTTTTTTATTATCTCCGATATTCGTACAATCTACTCAACATTTAATGAGTAATGAATACATTGTTTGTATTAAATATTTTAGTGTCTATGTACATGTGAGATGACATGAAGAGATATATTCCAGTGAATACTCTCTATTGGCATAATTTTAAGTTAACAGTAACTACTTAAAATTTGATTAATTAAACCTATGATGTAGATCCGACGGCTTAAACCTTTTCAGTCTTCGGTATCCTTCTTCGAACAATGTGGTTGTAAGTTCATTTGGATGATTTTGGATTCTATCACTATAATTTACGCTCAAAGTTCTGATTACTTCGCGCACTGTTTGAATTTTTAAGTCTTTGTGAATCACTACGTTAGGCACGTACCATGGCGCGTTCACTATAGTTCGACGCACTTTGTTTTGAAAGCGTTGCAGAATCTCTATGTTAGAGCTACTGGCTGCTCCCCATAACGGAATTCCGTATGTCCATATAGGTTTAAGTATCATCTTGTAGATTAGTAGTTTACTTTCCAGTTCTAGCCGCGATTGTCTACCAAGTAACCAGTACATCTGCCTATACTTTAGTCCTAACTGTTTCCGTTTGGTGAATATATGCTTACGCCAGTTCAGTTTCCTATCTAAATGAATGCCTAAATATTTTGTATCATTTGCTTGGGGTATGTGTATTCCATTCATCATTACAGGTGGGCAAGTGTCACGTTTTAAAGTGAAAGTAACATGTACTGATTTTGTTTCATTTACTTTAAGTTTCCATCTTCTGAACCAGTGTTGGAGTTTGTTTATGTGTACTTGTAGATTACGAGAAGCACGTTCTGGAGAGACATGAGAAGCAAGAATAGCGGTATCGTCCGCATAAGTGGCCATTTCTGTCGTTCTGGTTGTAGGAATATCCGACGTGTATATGAGGTATAAACTTGGGCCTAGAATGCTTCCCTGAGGTACTCCTGAGTTTATTGGATATAAGTCGGTGTTAGCGTCTTGGTATTTGACGTAAAAGTGTCTATCGGTCAGATAAGAGCTTAGTATCTGATATACATTGTGCGGTAGATATCTCTTGATTTTGTAGCGAAGTCCTTTATGCCACACTTTGTCGAACGCTTGGGTGAGGTCTAAAAATATTGCTGAACAATAACGCTTTCCTTCCAAGTCCCGGTTAATTTTGCTAACTAGTCTATGAACTTGTTCTATAGTACCGTGCATACGCCTGAACCCAAACTGATGATTCGGTATTACACTGTGTGCATCCAGTAGTGGCTGAAATTACACAGATAAGCAAGCTAATACACATCGATCCTATAGATAAATAATGCGTTCTATGAATATTTTGAATGTCCGTAGGAATTAATTTGAATTCATCTTTTACAGATTGCAAGTCATGTGGTTAACATGTTTCAATTCAATTTTACTTCTTTCATACTGAATTATTGAATTTTGATCGTGAGCGTCTATGCGTGGCAAATAAAAATAATTAACTTTCACATTTAAACTAACATGGTATCCTGTATAATAATTAGGCAAAAGCTAGGTATAGTGACCAAATTAGTTCCCATTAATTGTTGCTTATACTAATTATCGTTACAACATATGGTAGCAACAATTGGGTGCGGTGAAGCGATAACCCATTGATTGTTTCTTATACGAATCACTTTCTAGTCCTCTAACTCAAAATAGTACACATTGCATGTCGTATTATTTATGAAAGGCAATAATCGATTTTCATATGATGACTCGTTAGGAATCACAAGTGGAGCTAATTCTTTACAAAAGTACCTACGATTATTGTTTTATTTCCAAACAATTGATTATTATCTTTTGCAGTTATGCTATTTTTTTCGGAATGAATAATTTGTTCAAAATGTGATAAAATCATACGAAATTTACTATTGGAATAAATAGGGATAGGAATTAGTTTAAATCTTAGACAAGGGTTACTTCCCTGAGAAATGTCACTTTGTTTTTAATTGGTAGATTTTTATACTAATAATTTTTTCGTAGCTCGAAATGTGGATTTTGCCAACAGGGAACGGCAACGACAATTGTTTTCTGACTCGATTTTCTTGAGCCTCGGTTAGTAATTTATTTTCGATCACTTCTAGTCATTTGGTTAGGTCTTCATCTCCTATTAAAGCGTGGTGTAGATTGTTTGCTTTGGCAAATACAAGAGCGGTCTGCAATTCTTTTAATTTTATTAAAACAAGGTCTCAGGTGGTGTAGCTTGAACAAGCGTCCACGTTCGATCAGTAGAGTTAAGCAACGCTCTTTCTGGTCACTACTTGGATGGGAGTTTCACGGCTGCTTCTCTCGGAGCCTAGTGGTACGGCTGCCACGCAAATAGTTAGTCCCGGATGTCATAATAACATCATGACAGTCGTTAGTGGGGTTGTAAGTCCCCATAAAATGTACAGCGCCGCCTATAATTGGCCTAACGGCTGTTGGCTGAATACCAAAATAAAATAAAATAAATAAAATAAGTGAAAAAGTGATATTATCTGATACATTACTGCATGGGTGTTTATTATATCTGACTTTTGTCTGCTTTCTCTCTATATTTTCGAAGTACGAAGAATATGATTAAACGCCTTAGAATTTTGTTTGAGATAGCCCAATTCGTCTAATACAGATTCGTAATTATTGTGTACGAGGGTCCAGGTCGACGTTTGAATCAAAGTGGGTCCTAGTTTCAAGGCATATAATCTAGGGTTGGCTGACAAATCTTGTATGGTTACATGCTCGGAGAGGCTAACTGTTGCATAGCACAGGATTCTGGAATAGAAGGTTACTCGTTAACGTAAGCTTTTCGTTCCGTTTTTTGATTTTAAATCTTTTAATCTACAAACGTTGTGCTAAGATATTTCCATAATTCTGTAGGATCCACTAAACTGGGGCTGGTGTTTGCCTCTTGTTTCTTAATTTTTCAGATAAACTGTTATACGTAGTTGCAAATTATGCTGTTTTTTGACTTGTGTTTTTCCAGTGATGACCTTTTCTTTCTTCTTTTGATTTTCGTGTTAATCACTTCGTACAGGTAATTTAATTTTTCCCTATGAGCGGCAATATAGTTTCCGTAAAATTTAGCGGTATAATCGAGGTCGTATAGGTTTCTGGAACGTGTATGTCCAAATAGTATTTCCTTATGAGGGTATCCTAGTGCTGAATGTGTTCCATTACTATACCCTAACATTGCATATTGCATTCTAACTGCTTGTGCTTCTTAAGGGTGAGTTTCCTTTAATATCGGGAGTGTTCTAATAATGTGAAATGTGTACCTAAAAGGCTGTTGGACTTGTGATGTCCAGGTGTTACATGGCAAGAAATTTTATGCATTTCAAGGAGATGTTTTAGAACATGTTTGTTAAATTCGCCATTTGCTACAATGGTTGATGGAATTCCATATTTTGTGAAGTAGTCCAATACTTTCTCAAAAAGTTGTACATTATTTCGGGATTTGATTGATAAAAACATATGATTTTCTACGTAGAAAATGTCCAAATGTAATGTGTTCAATAACTTACTTGCTATTTCGGTTAAACAAACTGTATTTTTATTGGGTTTTTATTATATTCGTCTTTTATACATTTCACAGTTATTGATTTGCGTGCTTCTATCATTTTTCATATTTTTCCAAAAGTATTTCCTTTTTAATTTTGCCAAAGTTTCCTCTACTCCTCTGTGATTTGTTTTTTCTTCATGCTTCATGCAAATTATTTGGCTCTGTTTTTGTTCGGTATCGGTACGATCCATTACCTGCAATCATACAATTTTGGGGTATCGTCATTCGATACTCTGGTAATATATCTGCAACTTTATCTGTATATTTCTTCTTCTGGAAATATGCAATAATGCTTTGCATTAGCCATGCAGTATTCTTTTATAAGTTTTTAGAAATGTTTTCATTAATGGGCACTGCCAGTTGTATGTGACCTTCAATAGTTTTACGTTTGATTTCAATGTTTGCGATTGCACTTTTCACAAATAATATCTGAGATTGGTGAGCTTCCAAAGATTTTTCGCAGATAGATACGATTGCTGTAGATTCCTCTCGCGAGTGTTGAGTGAGATTGCTTGGTTCGTTTCTTGGTTGACTTAAATCCAAATTAATAATTATTGTTGTGGCGATTAAATCGTTGTAATCTGGGGGTGTTACTGCACGAGTAAATTGTTGAGAAGTTGTTGCTGGTTCCGTTGTTTTCAGCGGTTCTAAATCTTTAAGCAGTTGTTCGATTTCCTCATCTGCGTGTACAATACATTAAGTTTGCTCTGGGGTACTTGACGTGATTGGATTAATATGGATCCGAGATAAAGCGTCGGCATTTGAAGTTTTCTTGCTTTTCTTATATTTTACTTCAAAATAAAATTCTTCTAGTTTCAAACTCCATCTCGTTATTCGGTACTTTTAGGTTCCGTAATCAAACTTAAGGTCGATGATCAGTAGAGTGAAGTTTGTTCCGAAAAGGTATGGGCGAAAATGCGTTGTAGCCCACACAATTGCTAACACCCGTATTCATAGCCGTTCGCCAGCGGATCGCCGGCGACTCGCCGGAGTTTCGTTATTAATAGTATGTTGGCGGCACTGTACGTCTATGTCAATTTCGAGGTGATCAGGTTAGGTTTTCAGTCAGTTTTGACAGAAACTGATACAAACAGTGCCGCCAACATACTATTCATAACGAAACTCTGGCGAGTCGCCGGCGAACCGCTGGCGAACGACTATGCATACGGGCGTAAGAGTTACCATTCAATAGTAGAATATTTTTTTTCAGTCTGGTTTAGAGTACGGCGAGCATACGCAATGGGCTTACCTTTTGGTTTAATATAGCACCTATTGCAACGTTGGATGCGTAGGTTGTTAGCTCAAATAGTTGCCTAAAATCAGAGTGAGTAAGAAGTGGTTTATTCGTTAGAATGCTTTTAAATTTTTCGAAGGCGTACAATTTTCATGTTTTTTTTTGAGACACTGGGTGAACGGTTTCGTTAATTTAGAAAAGTTTTCAATAAATTTCATGTAGTATCCAAGTAATCCGAGACGTGATCTAATTTCTTTATTTGTTTTTGATAACGGGAGGTTTTTAATACATTGAATCTTTCTGGGGTTAGGTTTTATTCCCTCTGGTGTAATGACATATCCTAAATATTCCAAATTGTTCTTCAAAAATTCACTTTCGTCTAATTGTACCATGATGTTTGTTTTTCTAAATATGTCGAATACATTTTTCAATCTGGTCATATGTTCCAGTAATGATGAAGGGTAGATGATAACGTCATCGAGATACGCCATAGTAGTTAGTATCAGTTGTGGGGAGACTGATGTGAGGTAAAAAGCCTTTATAGGCCCTTTTTGCCAACCCCATGGATAAGGCCTGCTACTCATGTAGAGTAGCAGGTACCTTAGTCCTACTTAGAATTTTGCCGAAACTAAGGAGTTCCAACCCTAGAAAGGGATCTTTTACATGCTACACATCGTAGAAAAATGGCAATCTGCAGAGGTTTTCATCCTCATTTTTTATTTTTTCAAAACATTACCGGGATCGGGGATCGAACTCTCGATACTTAGATCAGTAGGCAGAATGAGTAACCACTGAGCTATGGAGCCCGGCGAGATACGCCATGCATCAATTAGTTATAAGTCATTGTAATATTGTGTTCATTAATGGCTGGAAACTTGCAGGAGCGTTTTTCAAACCCATGGCGATGCGCCTAAACTAAGAATGGCCCTCTTCGGTAGAAAATGCGGGGTTGTCACGATCTTGCGGCTCAATCTCGATCTGGTGAAATCCATTTGCCAAGTCGAGGGATGTACAATAATTCGTTCTGCCAAGTTTATCTAAGATATTCTCGATATTAGGTAGAGGGTGCTTGTATTATTGGGAAATTATACGGCGATTCAATAGGTTCTATTATTTTCTACTCTAAAATTTCTCTTGAACTTCTTTTCTGTGAATCTGTGTGTATGTCTTCGTAAAAAAGAGATTGTTGGTTTTGGTTCTAATATGGTGTCGAATTAAGTTGGTGGACGTCAATTATATATCGGGATGATAAAAAAGTCTTTGTATTCATAACAAAGTCCAGTCAGTAAGGTTTGTTCTTCCTCATTAAGGTGGTCTACAGGTAAATTATTTTTCAGGTTTTCATTTAATACCCGATTTTTGTTTTTATTGTCAGTCCATGTAAAATTGGATGAAACCGTTTCATATGGTTCACGATCTTTTAGATTCACTAAGTTTGTGGTATCAAAATTTACTTCTTTTTACGATGTATTTATTGCAGTGGTGTAAAAGTAATTATTATGAACGTTTACATCATTTGGAATCACAAACTTTAATACCACTGGAGCATTTAGTTGGCAGTTTAATTTTCATTTCGGTTCTTGGTGGGATTTTTACTGCAGATGTTACATTTTCTTTCTGGGGGTATAAATTTTGATTTTGCTTTTTCTTAGAAATAGATGTGTTTAATTTATTGGGAAGAAGAAGTGGAATATTTGCTTTATTAGTTTCTATACACTGATTTCTATAATTGATATATGCTCCAATTTCGTTAAGTAGATCGCTTCCAATAAGTCCCACGTAATTTTCATATAACAAGGACATACTTACCAATAATTAAATATCGCCAATTTGGTGAAACAAATGCAATTTGAGGATAGCTGTATGCGTTATATGAAGGAAAGTTACTTAGTTTTTGAATCGACGTTTTGTGTATAGGTTTATGATTTCTTGATCTAATGTAGAGGCTTAAATCTACCTTCAAACCAGTCAATTGATTTCTTGCTAAACTTGCATACATTTCGGTTTTTATATGAATAACTTCAGGATTGGCTTCGTTCATAATTAAATGTGAAAGTAATGATGTCTTTAGATGCATGCCCTTGTCGTAGAACTCTAATGCATCTTCGTTTCTTCGGTATAAAATCGTTCATTCCTGCAATAATGCGTCTTTGGGACGGTTGTCACCAAAGCTCGTTTTTAATTTATCCTTAAGTTCTTTCCGAGTGGTTCTATTTTGAAATAAAATTAACTTATAGAAAATAACGGACGGCACTGGCGAACCATCGAGAAACACACCATTATCTTCACAAATGCTATTTCGATAGCTCGTATCGTTTTTTACAAATCCGATTTAAAATGTAAAAACTTAAAATTAATTTAAACCTCTTTAGAAAATGCGAGCTAAGCCAGAAAGCGATTGGGATGTTCTATTATTTATTGTGTTTAAACCACATCTCGAAACATCAATCATTTTTCCGCAATCCCAATTTGATGTTTTTATACGTTTAGTCCTGTAGCAGTGAAACTATTAATTGCATCATGGGCCAAATTATCATCTACTTTGGACGCGATTTTGACATTGAAGGAGAAGATAACATTTGAACATCAAGCAAGGTTTTGTGGTTTATGAACTGTCTATAATAATCATACAACTAGGTCTTTTTTCAACTACAACGATCCCGGTCTAGGAGGAGGATAGGTCTACTTCAGAGAAGCAACCCTGCCCACCTGAGCACCGATTCTCTTCCAACTTCTAGTATTGGAAGGGAATGGCGTCCCAACCTTAACCTCACCCACAACCTATTTTATCCTTCCTATGTCCTCTATAAAGAATGTTCTTGATATATGTCTTTTTTAGGAACCTTATCTTGTTAGAAAAGTGTGCAGAAATCAACGGGAAACCACTGCACTATTCTTGAAATTTAGGCAATTATATTGTTATGAATTGTTGTAATAGCTCCACGTTGCGGTGCCAGTTTGTTATGAATTGTTGTAATAGCTCCACGCTGCGGTGCCAGTTTGTAATGGATGCCTTGATTTGTAAAGGTTATTTTTAATTAGAAAATTAACAATAGGGCAAATCACCACACAATTCTCAGGCTTAATTTTATACTGTGCCCAATTTGCCTGTCAGTAATTTAAGGCTAGTTAAAATGAAATGTATTAGCTGAAATAAAATGGTTAAATACCCCTTTCTTAATATTTTATTTAACTGCAATACTATTATAGACTAGCTCTCGGTAGAACACAAAAAAAACTCATCTCAGGTTGGGTTCAGAATTTCACTATATTCATAACGTAATTCTTGATTTTAGGCTATTTGTCCTGGAGTAGCTCCTATGCGCGGTTCTGATAGATAAAATTTAAAATCTGTCGAATAACACACAAATTTCGTCAGTGCAACAGCGATTACTTGAATGTTAAAAACAAATAGTGAAATTAGCAAGGATTTGTCAGGTACGTTGATTTAATTATGGCTTCGTAACAAAATCTCGACTTGATTGTTATAGATGGTGTAGAACCCACGGCAACAGTCACTTGTTATGCTCTCCTTGGAATCGTTGCAAACTCCGCAAAATTTAGTGTCGTCATGGATTTTATGGATTATTACGACGTAGCTGGACCCTTAGATATGCGATAGGCCTCTTCAGCAAGGTTTACTCTTGTACTTTAATATCTTTTCCAAACTCTGACACTCGATTTATAGTTAATTCCTACCTCGTAAAAATTTCCAACTTTGGCATGAAGATGATCGGAAGATGACGCCGTTGATTTTTCTTTGCTGGAAACGCTGCCCTGGCTGCAACTCTAACTCATTATGCTCCTGCAGACCCCACTGATATGATGCAAGGCAAATCTCTGGCTTTCGCTGCTTAATTTTGCCGGAATCGATGGTCGGAAAATTCATGTGCTCGGCTGCCGATACTCCCTCGGAGGCAAATTTGGAAAACTTACATTTCACCTGGTGGAACTGGCTACAAACGCTTCCACTGGTGCACGGGGATGTTTACAATAAAATGCAACACTTTTTATATGGGCAAATCACTTTTATTATTGTAAAAATATTAATTTTAGGAGAGCACAATTTTGTTCAAACTGTCTTAATTTATATTTTCAATTGTTCCTTCCATTTTACAAAAACGCATCGCGTTGCTATGTTACCGCGATAATTTGTGTTAATTAGAAATTAGATTTGATAGCAAAATACAGAAATGAAGTAAAGTCTAAAAAAATTGTCCTGTGCTTATAACTATCATTGTTCCTTCCATTACGCACACAAATGTTTTAAAATCACTGCTCTGCTTTTTCACTTTGTCTTATTAATGCACTCAAAATTGAGTTCAAATTTACACACCTTGCTCGCTTTCCTTCTTTTTCGGTGCCTAATTTCGGGATTGCTCTTTGCAATTTTCTATTATCCTTTATTCCGATCTCATTTACCTTTCAGATTACTTGCCATTCACTGACCTGTATTTTTATTAATAATTACGCTCCTTCAGTCTGCACATAACAAACCTTTTGTGTCAATTAATTTTGTTTGGCTTGGCGTTAAATATGCACAAACCTATTATTAATTATATTACTTTATTCCAACTCTCTGAAATATGCTTTGCTTATGCGTGTCTTTATCCGTTTATTTACTACTTCTCGCATCTCATTACCAATGCATCTAATACTTTATTATTGTTTTAAATTGCAATTTCATAAAATATCTTAATTCTGTGCTTTATTGACTTGGTTAAATATTCTTCACGGCAAACAGAGCCAAGTTGTAGGCTTAAAACCATCTCAATATCTCTTTTTCTGAACCTGAAGAGAGAAGCAGTAATGGAGGTGCCTTTATATTGCCGTCAAGTTTACAACAGTATATCCTAAGGTATGAAGCGGTTAATAACCTAATTATCTTCATTAAGCTAAGTATCAAACCCTATAAGCTAAATGTAATTCAGGTAAACATTCCTACTTGGACATTATTTGAAAAAGAGTTGGAACAATTTCATAGCGAATTATCCCACATAATTAATCGTATGTCAAGTTACGAAATTTTAACGGACATTGGCGATTTTAACGCAAAGATAAGCAACTTAGAGAATGATGGTCACCTACATCGTATGGTTAGGGTTAGAGCATATGACACCGAAGTGAGAGACAAGAGGGGTGAACGTCTACTGCAATTCTGTAGTAAATAAGATCTGACAGTGATCAATACCTCTTTCAAATGTACATCCGTCGCCTCTATACATGGGTTTCTTCAAATAGTCGCCGTAGAAATCATGTTGATTACATCTCAATCAAAGCACGTTGGAGATCTTCTGTAACCAACGCACATATATCCCATGCAGCCACACTAAATTTGAAATTTAAGTGTCCCACCCTATCCACTGCTTACAAACAAACTGGGAAAGTTGGCATAACTGTGTATTGTCTTGAAATCAATCAAAACACATTTCAAGCTAGACTGCATGGATAATAGCAACCAGATGTAGCAAACGCTTAAATCAGTTGTCATAAAAGCAGCGGAGAATAATACCAAAACCACGAAAATGAAAAGCTACATTTTGCCAGGCACCATGAAAGTTATACCAGCGTACATAAATCAAACAAGTAGAGACACTCGCTGTCGGTTTTTTTGATGTCAAAATTTTGATGTGGATGACCTTGAACGGCTCCTGGGGGGGTACTTTCCCATAGTACTAACAGATGGCGCCAGTACTTGATCACATCATGATTGGTAGCAGAGCCAGTAACTGGCTCTGATTGGTAGAACTTTATGCTGCCATCTGATAGTCAAGCTTAGAAATACCCCCTAAGGCACGTTCCAGGCACTCTAGACAGGTTTCAACATTTGACTTGAGTGTCTCTACTTGTTTGATTTATGTACGCTGGTTATACTGCAAAGGCGCGAACTTAAAACAAATATCTCTTCACTAAAGAGTATCGCGAAAAATATGGGCAATTGAATCGTAAAATAAAGAGGTGCCGTCGGGCAGACAAAAATCCAAAGAAATTTCTGAGAGAAATGAATTAAAAGTGGTCCGTAGAAAATGAGCAAGGTCAGGACATCATTGATATTGAAAGAGTGTTAGAACGATGTGTTAAGCCATTTTGCAGCCTTCAGTTATTTAATTTACCATTTAAACCTTTAGGGCAGCTTATTTATATTTCAAACCAGTTTCCAGAATTTTAACGTTTCATCACGTATCCTAGCAATTTTGAATTCGAACACCCTGTAATTAGCGCAGTTACCTCGATTTGGGCCATCCTTTATGTCTTCCTTGTTACACCGGCTTTAATTTGTTTTTGTTCGGTGAACAATGCCGCCTTCCGATTGGCTGCCGAAGCGCTTGGTGACGCTTTCGTTCTTGGCAGGCATTATTTTGTTTTACCCGGCTGGCTTCTTACACTCTGATTGGCTGACGGCTTTTGGCGGTTGGAACGAGGCGTCGGTCGGCTGGGCGTCGTTTTGGTAGTTAGGAGCCAGCTACAGTTTTGAACGTGTTTTGTTTGTGCAGTTTTCTGCTAGAAGGTTTTGCGGGAGCGGCTCCTCCGGCTCCTTCGGCGCTTGGGAGTCGTCGGGTGGCGGCACGGCTTTTGTTTTGAGTGGACTGGTACCGCGTGGCGTGGCTTTGGTTTCGCAGAAAGTTCGGTTCCATTAATTAGGCCGTGATTCTTGTGCTGTAACAGCGATTGTTCATATTGTGAATTTTTGTGACTTTGTTGAGACGTTGTCCAGCCGTACGTTTCCACATTGTTTAGTGTAGGGGGGGGGGGCGTGAGTGTTTGTTGTAACGCAAGTCTTTGAGTCTCCAATTTGCCGCGGGGTCGCAGACCTCGATTAAGCGCTTTTTAGGTGGATTCTTCTCGTCAGGGGGACTCTTTTAGCAGTGTTTTGTACCGGCGAAGCTGTCATGTCGTTCTGCCTCCCGTTCGCACTTCGCATTACATGTCGCTGTGAGGATAAATCTTCAGGCATCCGGCTCACAGCCTCCCGCCAAGTTGTCAGAGTATTTGCTTCCCGTCTCGTCCAAATATGCAGTATCTGGGGCGGTGGTCGCTACAGCGGCAAAGAACGTCAGTACCGCACAGCCAAGCTCTGTCAGGTATGGTCTGTATTACTTAATAACGTTTGTTCGTGCAGTTTGATATTGATACGGTGTGTTGCGTCGAATTAGCGTACAGTTGTGTTCTTTTACTGTCAGTTAAGATAGCTTATTTGCATAGAACGTATTATTCATACCGCTTCACGAAATTATTGTTGTTTAGCGAACAGTTGTGTTCTTTTACTGTCAGTTAAGATAGCTTATTTGCATAAAACGTATTATTCATACCGCTTTACAAAATTATTGTTGCTGTATAGTTTTTAAGTCACTTTCTGTTATTAGTTTAAGACGTTGCGCAACCATCCAAATGCCGTATTTACACTTTGTGCCTTTTTGTATACAGTTTCTAATATCTTGTGTCAATACATGTCATGTCATTTTAAATGTGGTTTCCTTGTTATTGTGCATGCGCTCTGTGTGGTTTTGTGTTACAGTTGTTAGAGGAGGTTGGTCAGTTGCCAAGTGGATTTTCAAAAAGGTAGGTCCATTGTTGCTGAACCGGCCTGCTCTCCAGATTACTGCCAAGTGTCAATTAGAAGGTAGGCCCACCTGATTTCCCGGTTTTCCTCTGGGTCTATTCTTATGGTTTCGTATGTCTATCAAACCGGGTGGCGTCCAATTTAATTTTATTGTTATTTACCGCCCCTCTGGCCGTTGCCCTTAGGTAATCTCGTAAAGAACCCGCCCTTGCTCCACTGAATGCTTAGCCGGCATTATCTTGTTGCGGCATGGACAGCGTCCTAGGTGAATCTTTGTACCGATTTTGTCAAATATCGACCGCGCCGACCGTTTAGTTGTTGTATGAGCGGGTGCGGTGTCGTAAAGACCGTTTAAGATTGTAACAGATGGTAGCAGTGTTGTCCCGAACTTTATCATTTAGGTAGTTTGTCCTGTAGAGACATTACCCAAAGTAAGCGAGCATGAACTTCAGATACTCGTCAGTGAAGTCAGGCATGGAATCTACTGTCAAAAAATCAAACAAATCTTATGACAAAGGTACCATCAGTGCCAAAATGCCGAAAGGAATTGGAAACAAAAGAATTGAAAATATGCAATGTCATCAGGCATACAGCAAAATCGCCTGAAGATTGGACTAAGTCAGGTCTGATAGCATTTTATAGAAGAGTAACACATCTCCAACTCGCTCAGCAGTAGAGACGCAAAATGACGGTGGTCGAGGAGGGCTGAAGGCGTTGCCCTCGGTTACACAGGCGATTCGTAGCAACAAAATTGATTATATATTAGAGGTATTTACAACAACAAGTATACTTAAATCTAACCAGGTTATATATACAAGGAGAGAAAAAGTCAAATACAGTGGTGCCTATTGTTTGTTTCACTGAAATTTGGTAATCTGTTAACTGCTTGGTTTTTTAAACTTCCCAGACAGTGAGCAGTCACCGATGTTGACATTCATCGATGTATACGAATTTAGTGAGTTTTTTTACAAAACCTGCAATTTTACTAATTTTTCGTTGACCGCCTGTTAATTTCAATATTAATGAATTATTTTTCCTAGAAAAGGATGGATTAATAGACGTCATTAATACACTGTGTTTTAATAATACACTCTTTTTCATTAATTAACTTTTTTTTTAAAGGATGGATTAATAGATCTATTAATACACTGTTTTTGATTAATACACTCTTTTTCATTAATTAGCTGTTTTTGTGATTTTGACGTTTTGATGATATTTTGCATGGAGGTTAGTTGTATTAATAAAATTTTTCGCCACAAAAAAAGATTATGCGGTCAACGAAAAAATTTTGTAATCAACTCGTTTGTTAATGGGCGATTAATAATCTCAACTACTAAAGGCACTCACTCGTTATCGCTCGTTCGTGCTTTAAACAGTTTCGATTATTAATCGCCTTCATTAATCCACTTGTTGGTTAAATAACTATTAATAGACTGGTTTTAACAGCAGCATTTAATATTCCCTTCTTAAAAAGACAACATGGCTTGAATATGAATCGAAAAATTGTAAGGATAAAACAGTAATGGCATAATTTAACCAAAACGAAGTCAGTAAATATACAGAAAAGCCGTGCCTTCTAACTCAAACAAAATTACTTTTGGAACATATTTGACACAAAAATTAAGTGTTTTCTGCATACTGTTATACCACAGCCCAAGCAAATATTTTTCGACTTGTTTTACTAGGAGAAGCAGAACATCTTTCTTTAGCTTTTTATGTTGGACGTGATGTTTGTGGTAGTCGAGGACTTATAGGACTATCAATTCTCAACTCTGTTTTTAATTTGCTTCTCCAAATCATAAACTTATTCTACTGTTTATAAATTCCTTGGTGGTCAATATCAACATTTTCCATTCCTTTTTTCTTCACCTTCAGCACCAGCTCGCTACTACATTAAAGCTGCTGTCATATTAGCGTCAGCACAAATATATTGTAATAGTTTTTGTGTAAGGTTTTGATACAAAATTTAAAAAAAAGGTTAAAATAATAATAATAATAATAATAATAATAATTGTCTTTATTTCATACTGGCTGTACATTTCGGTTACATACAAAAAAATAAACAAAAAGAGAAAAAAAAGCAATTTATTTATAGAATAATTGAGAAAACAAAACCAATAGCAGCAACCAGTAGAAATCCCAAGGCGCAGTTCAAGCTGAAGCTTGCTCCTCCACTGAACCTTGAAAGGTAGGTAGTAGGTACTACATAAAATAAATTTTGAAACGATGCACGATAGAGAAAAAAAAACAAGACTACATGAAAAAGGATAATGCAAACATTAATTAATTTTGCGTTAGGGTTTCATTGAATGCAAGGCCGCACACAACACATTTTTGATGTTAATTTACACTTAGCATCACCGAGAAAACTGCTGGCTCAGTAAGATTTGCTTAAAACGTTTTTTAAAGGAATACATTGATAAAGATTTTAATTCAGTTGGCAATGAGTTGTAAACTATAGAAATTTGGTAACTAAAGCTACGTTCGAAGAGAGCCGTTTTGTGTATAGGAGGCGTAATTGTGCCTTTGAACCTGATATTTATATTATGGACGTCTTCTCTAAATGTTATCTTACGGTATAAATAAGAAGGTTTCTTTTCTATGATGATTTTATAAAAAAAAGCAAGCAGTAGAAAGTTTTCGTTTATTGACCATGGATAACCAGTTAAGTTCAGATAATTTATGTGAAATGTGTTCAAATTTCCTAATGCCAAAAATTAATCTCATACAAGAATTTTGAACTCGTTGAATTTTTTGACAAGTGTTGAATGTTAAACAAGAGCCATAAATTGGAGAACAGAAAACAAATTGGGAAAGAACCAGAGCCTCACACAACTTTGACTTGATATTTTTAGCTAGAAAGGTTCTGTGGGGATATATAAGTTTCAAGTTCATGTATGCTTTCTTGGTACAGTTAGTCACATGCGAGTTAAATCTCAAGCTCCTGTCCAACATAAGACCAAGATTTCGGGCTTCCTGAATCACTGGCAAAACCGCACTATTTAAGGTTAAGTTGATATTGTTTTCAATTTGAGCTACATCATTTTTATTTCCGAATAGTAAAACAGCGGATTTTGACGGATTAATTTTGAGGCAATGCTCTGTGGAAATGTTTGAAATATTAATTAAGTCATTGTTTATGTTTACTAGTGCTTGCTGAACCTCAGATGCATAAAAGGAGTAATATAACTGTGTGTCATCTGCGTACATGTGCGTACTGCAATTAGATAAATGTTTATGAAAAGTACAAGTATAAATAACGTAAAGAAGTGGACCCAGGATTGAGCCCTGAGGAACCCCTCGGGTAACAGTTTTCAAATCGGAAGATCCACACGGTAGCTTAACTTCCTGGGTTCTGTCTGCGAGATAGCTCCTCAGAAGAGATACAGAATCATGAGAAAGTCCAACGTACTTTAATATAGCGCATAGCAGCGTATGGTTAATCGTATCGAAGGCTTTGCTGAAGTCTAACAACACCAATACAGTCACCCTGCCTTGATCGGATGCAGTTATTATGTCATCAATAACACAGCTTAGAGCAGTTGTACAACTGTAGTCAGAACGGAAGCCTGACTGTGCTACTGGTAAAATACCATATGCATCCAGATGAGCCCTTAGTTGAGTGTCAATAACCTTTTCGAGTATTTTAGAAAGTGTTGAGAGGATACTAATTGGACGTAGATCTTTGTATTCAGTGGGATTAGCAACTTTGGGTAACGGAGTTACTATAGCACATTTCCAAGCCGTTGGGAATGTATTTGTAAGAATGCAAGAATTAATGATATGGGTAATGAACGGTAATATATAAGGGCAACAGTATTTAATAGTAAGTAAATTTATTCCATCGGACCCCGTGCTATTACTTTTAAGTTTATTTATAACTGAAGATACCGTAGACTCATCAACTAATTTAAATTCAAGTTTATTCATGTTTCCAGCAATAATATTTTTTAAATAATAGTCTAACAGATCAGTAATATCATTATTAGTTGTAGGGACTGCATTTATAAAAAAGTTATTGATCTCATTGGGATTAACAAGATATTCAGGCAAAGCATGGCATTGGTGTTGCACAATGTTTAAGGATTTTAATTCCCTCCACATTGCTTTTGGGGAGCTATCCCGCATAACATACTCAAAATAAGCTTTTTTTTCACGTTTTATTGCTGTTGTTGTAAAATTGCGCAGCATCTTATAATAATCCCAGTGGGCAACGTTTTTCGTTTTGTCGAACCTTTTCTTTGCTTTATTCCTCAATGACATAAGCAGTTTGATATTGTCAGTGATCCAAGGAGCTTTTTTCTTGGTTATTCTAACAGTTTTGATGGGAGCATGCACGTTTAATAGTGAAACAATATTAGAATTTACAAAATGTATTTTTTGATCAACATTAACCATGTTATAAATAAGCCGAAAATCAATTTGTCTTAGGTCATTATAAAAGAGATCTAAATTGAACTTTCTAAAGTCCCTAAAAGTTTTATAAATAGCAAATTTATTAATGGTAGGGATAGATAACTCGCAATATACCAATTCGTGGTCTGAGAGCTCAACATCTTTAACATCAGATGCGATAACTGAAATCGCATCAGATACCAATATCGGATCCAGAAGCGTGCCAATGCCATTATGATATCTTGAAGGTTTATTAATAATTTGTTTAATATTCAAGCCATCTAACATAGTGTTAAAATAAATTTAATTAGGCTGAGATTGTGTTAATAAGTTAATATTAATGTCTCCAAGAAATACGCAATTTTCAGAAATGACAGTGGCTAGCGTCAGGGATTGTTCTAGCTCATCACAAAAAAATTTATAGCATAATCTTGGTGGCTTATACGCCACCCCAAGCACGAACTTAGTGTCGTGAAGCTTTAGTTCTACCCATAATTGCTCAATATTATTACTAGTAGCTAATACTTTATAAAGATATACATTACGAAAGTAAATAGATACGCCCCCGCCTCGGCCACCACGGTCTCTTCGAACAAAATTAAAGCCATTAATGTGAAGGAGATTACTGTCGATAACCGGAGTCAGCCAGGTTTCGGTTACTGCCAAGATATCCAAATTTAAATTATTAACGCATTCTCCAACTTCTGCAAGTTTGGGAAGAAGAGACTGTATATTAATGTGGGCAGCTCTCATTCAATGGAATCCAGAAGCCTAAAAAGAAATTAAATATAAATAATTTGCAAAGATTAAATGATTATATCAGAAAATTAAATGAAATGTTTAATTATGAATATTTAGTCAACGAAAAAGTACTTTACAGTAAAGGTGGGCATACACGATACGGTTTACCGGAAGGCAGGCCTTCCGGCTTGCAATCCGGAAGGCTAAACCTGTACCCCCGGCGCAGGCATACACATTCCGTTTTCTCTCATGAGTTTGGTCAGTCTTTTAAAGTTTGCAGGATAGCGAAAAGATCATATTGATAATAATATGATTCCGAAAAATGATCTTATGTTAATAGGATTGGCAGTTGCATTCTACCACAAAAAGCAACGAAAAAAAGATGAAGCGCACACGTTCAAAGTGGGTGAAACAGTGGTTAAGAAATCGACAAGAGCATTCTCATATCGACCTAATAAACGAATTACGATTGGAGCCGGTTTATTTAAATATTGCTTATTTTTTATATCATATAAACAAGGCAGAGACCTGTATCGCTCAATAAATTCTGTTAAGAATTCATGGGACCACGTTCTCATATCGGTCATTTTTTATTAAGTTATAGATAGATGATTGAACAAACCACGGCAGAATATGATATACCGGGTGATCATAAAGGGTTGTGATTTTTTTCTTAGGTTGTCACTTTTAATGTTGGTGGCACTGTAAGTCTATGTCAAATTCGAGGTTAGCAAGGTAGGTTTTGCGTCAGTTTTGATACAAACCCGGTACTACTGAATAAAATCACACTGCCATCAGCGTAACTCTCGGCCTGTACCCACAACTGGCACATACACGTTCCGACTTGTATGCGATAAGGAAACCCGGCAGGCAAAATTTCAGGTGTTGACAGTTTTTCGGGAGGCCGAGAGTTCAGGGCTCGCCTTCCGGCCGATGTATCCACTAACGATACAGTTTGCCTTCCGGATTGCAAACCGGAAGGCCTGCCTTCCGGTAAACCGTATCGTGTATGCCCACCTTAACAGAATAAAGTTATCGCCGCGATATCCGCCAGGCTATGATATCAGTGGGTATGCAGGTGGTATCCGCTACGAACTTGCATTGACCTCAGGCCGTGATACAAGATTATCGATATCTTGCATATTGGTTGCTACATGGATAGTAGTACCACATTTTACAAAAATTTTTCCGTCAGCGGTCCAAACGTTTTTTCTCGTGTATTTTTCAGCTGCCTTTCCAACCATCTTAAGTCTTGTCTTAGATCTTCTTTCAGGACAAAATGTGTACCTTTCAGGAGAGATTTGTTTTTGAACACTAATGCCCGGATATTGTACGACGTAAATTTTATAATTATTGCCCGTGTTAGATTACCATTTTTCACACCAACACGATGCGATCTGTCAATGTCCTCTTGTCGAACACTAAGCTTCATTTTTTCACGAAAAAGTTTTAAAACCACTTGATCGGTGTTTTCACCGGGAACTTCCTGTAAGCCGAACACCCTTAGATTGTTCCTTCTTGAGTACTGTTCGGCAGCTTCACTTAGATTAGCTAGCTTTGTATTTTCCTGTTTCAAGACATCTACTTCTTTTTTCGTATACTCCAGGGACGTCTGAAGTTCTAGAAGTTTTTCCTCCAGCTCCGTGAGTTTTGAGTTAATCGCTTTTTCGACTGCTTCACTAATTGTTTTAATTAAATCCGTCTTCCATGCATCATCAAAAGCGGTATTGCTAGTTTTAGGTTCTTTATTGGCACGTGTCATTTTAGTATTATATTTGACTTGACTGTTAGATATAATATCAACACAGACAGCGGACACTCGCGCGCGTGTTAACTGGACGAGCGCATCGAGCCGAATTGAATTATTGAATTACAAAGATGAATTTAAGTATTAAAAGAATATCAAAATTATTAATATGTATTTGGTAAAATAATGAAATAGAATTTAAATTCAAGTAAACGATGCAATATAAGAAACATAAAGGTTTTAGGGTATATAAAAATCAATCGTCGTGTGTTAGTAACGCGAAAACTTGAGAACGGCTTGACCGATTTGGATGATTTTTTTTGTTCGTCTTACTCCCAAGGTGGTTTAGCAAACAAAAAAATTAGGAAAAATCCAAAGGGAAAGCCGGAAAATTGGAAAATATCGAAAGTGTGTCTTTCTATTTGCAGTCATTGCTTAATGGTTTGAAGGGTTTCCCTATTGTGTCATAATCCGCATCAGGTAACCAAAGGAGAAAGAGATAAAACACTAATAGAAATTTATGAGCAGGGGGTAATTTCAAATGCCGTCGCAGTCAGTTAGACATTCAAATTTGGTTTGTGTAAAAGTGATTGTGAAAACAATACCGTTTCGTTTTATAGTGTCCGTTACAATTCCAAAGGCATGACGAGCTAACATAGATCATGGCAGTCAGTCATCTGCGCGGGTATATACTTTACGTGCGAACCGCAATGAGGTTTTTTGGGAAGTTGATTGCGAACATGGCATTTATTTTTAAGTCCAAGACGATGGACATGACATAAAATTAAAACTCCAGTTAGACTGAAATAAAGTGGAGGTTAGTAACAAATACCTATTCGAGAACTATCATTCAAAATAGTAGGTATCAAATTAATATGATATAGATTATATAATGTTGGATTTTAAAAATATTCTTAAACAATATCACTATGGAGATATTTTCAATTATTTGATGTACAAATAATTTTAAATTAAAAAAATTTAATAACTTTCTTAAGCGCCTGAAAATTTTAAAATAAACCCTTTATTAAATGATGTAAAATCTATTTTGGTATGTGAAGAGTTATATATCATACTAAAATTATCGAAAGAAATTAAATTTTAAAAATAATTTGATAGAAATTTTATGTGGGAGAATCGATATGGTGAGAGTGCCATATGTTAAACAGTTATAATCTGCAAAAGCAATTTCTGGAATTGGATGCAGGATTGAGGTTATTGTCAATAATTACATCATATGAATTGGATAGCGGGGGCTTACTTTACTGGAAGTAGCTTACATCGATTGGATAGCCAATCTAGTTATTGCAGTGACGTTTTGGGACTTGCAACTAGTCGAGATTCGTAGTACTACGTTGTTAACGGCTTGCAAATTTTGGAATGAACCGGAAGTGACGTTTGCTTCTGGTCAATCTTGACAGTTCTGTTTTAGGAAATATCAGGTGTTATATCGTGTTTGGCTGAGAAGTGTTTGCGGTTCCTGGTGGTTGATTACATTCATACTAGAGTTTGTGTGGACATTGGGAGACTTCTGGAAGTGTGCTGGATGCGTTTGGATTTGTAAAGGAGCGGATCAGGGTCCATGGACAGGTGACGGCTGCAGGTATTTATTGAATAAACTGCAATCAAAACATAGAAAGAGTGAAGTGAGGAGTGAGGTAATTATAAAAGGGATTACTTACTATTTAATGTTTGTTGAATGACAAGTAGTGTAACGAAAAGGTGTTTGTGATTGATTTTACACTTGCATAATTTGAAGTGACAGTGACAGACATACAAATTGTCATACAATTTTGAACTTGGTTTTCATTAAACAAACATGCATTTTCAGGAATAAAAACAGCCTTGATTATGCGTGAACCCGACCTGTGTTTCTTAAGAGTAAATGTTTTCTACCAGAGCTAGAGATAATTCATAATTTAGAAAGGGTAAATTAATTACTAAAAAAAATTATTAAAAATAAACTAAAGTATAAGAAAAGTCAAACGTAATTGCTAAAACATAATAAATATTGAAATAGGTAACATAAAACCATTTACATATATAAATACTATTGTAACATAGTCAATTATAACAATATTTAGCGTCGTCGCTAGGTTAAGCGCAATATAGTTGCTTCTAAATTAAATTATCACATCTGCGCAGAAATTTATGGGCTGCATCCAGTTGTTTTACGATATACTGGAAATACTTGGTCCTATCGCGTACAATTTGTTGTTATTGCGTTCGAAACTTTTCTCAAAAGCATTAGGGGCAACTTGGCTAGTAATTTTTTTCTAAGTGATGTTAGAGTTTATCGAATGTAATGTATAATTGTGACACATGCTATTTTCACAAATAATATAAATATTATAGAGTTTATGTAAACTCGTACGCTTTGGTATGAAACATCGTTGGATTAATTAGAGGTAGGATAAAAACGATAAGTTTATTTAAGCAAATTAGAATAATTAAGAATATTTTATATTAGATTACGCCTCGTCGAGCTTTAAATTGTCATCTTAGGAATCGACATCAAAATTAGAATTTTGTTTGACCCTTCACCTAAATTTATTACAACGGGCGGTATGTCTTGGTCACTAAAATTGCCCATATATTTAAGCCAATCGTCGTAGATTAGTTTTTTACAATACTGAATACTATTTTGCCACATTTTAGGGGTCTTCCTCTTCTTCCTCTTATTATAGGCCAGTGGCCTGTTTATAACCACAAAGTGGTTCCATGAGCCCTCTTTGCCCTTAGGCCGGGTAGGTGACTAGCCTTGCTCGTCGAAAGTGTTCCCTTATTTAGGGGTTAACGACTACCACAGGTGTTAGCGCACCACATTTTAGGGGTGAAATTAGATATTGCTTCTGTCCATAAGTTTATTGTTCTACTTTCATCTTTAGTGACACTATATTTTGTTGTAGTATTGTTAACAAAATGCCTAGGCCAGTTCATTCTGATTGTACTCACAATTTGCTTCGATTTCATACTTTATCGAATAATTTGGTAAAATGGGTTCAATTAACTGCCATAATTGAGTTTTCGTATAAGTAGAAATTTTTGGAAAAGAATCTTCTTTTTAGTAGGAGAGGAATTCGGTTACGCGTAATTTTTTATTTAAGGTACAATTAACTTGCCAGTTCAGGAAATGTCTCGAATTGTCGCAATTCCTGACTGTATGTTTGGTTGCCTACCCTCATTTTTAATTTTTGGTATGGTGAAAATAATTGAGCTTTAGTGAATTCTACTGAATTTTCTAAATATATTGCTAGTATGATTTCCGGCGGCCATTTTATGACACAGCATTGGTGAAATTTGTTCCTTCTGGGGCTATGATCTGGAATTTCACTTCATGCGGATATTATAATTCGAGAATTATTCTGTTGATGAACCTTCAGAAATTGTATGTGAGATTTCTGAAATAAAGCTGATTATACTAGAATAAAATGTAGTTCTGTGCAATTACCTACGCTTGGCTATCTTCCAAGTTTGATACGTTTCTATCATTCCGTTTTAAAAATCGATTTCGATGTTGTGTTATTTTAGACCTTTCTCGTACCCTCTAGTGGCTCTTTAACGCCATGATCTGCATATGTCTCCTCCTGGGCTTTGTACAAGACGTGGAACACCAACCTGTAGGTGGTACTGTACCCCTCGATTTATGTGGTTGCTTCTGAGACTTACCACACGGGTTCTCCCACGTACGATAACTGGAGAAAAGCCTGCTCCGCTCTACTTCGCAGATTTGTTTGCACGGCCTCTCAACAGGAACCCCCTCCCCCAAGCTCTGAACCCTGAAAAACCTCTGCATGGACGATGCCTGCCGTACTTCACCAGGTACCTTCGGTGTATGAGACTCTCGCTTTTGAGCCCTCAAACTCTGAAATACTATTCGTGCAGTTTCTATGAAATTTCAAGCGTTCTACCTACGCTTTGTGCTGTCAAGTTTCTAACCGATGGGACAGAGAATTTGTACACTTTGGAAATTTGGTTGTGAGAATTACTTTAGTTCTCTTAATACGTATTATAGGGGCAGCTCTGTTCTGCGGTTTTTACGCGCATTCAACTCGCGAAGAAATACGTCCCACCTCGTTTTGGTTTAGAACTAATAACAATTTGAGGTAATATTGGAGCAAATTAAAACTCTTGTAAACGCTGAAATACACCAATTAAAGTGTGTCATATACCTTGAGTGCATGGAACCATCCGAGTGGTTTTCGCGTTCCAATAATTTAGAGCACTATACGAGTAACTCCCTTTTATTTTATAATAATAATAATAGTATTAGTATAATAGTATTCAATCAGAAAAAATATAGAAAATGAATACACCAAGTAAATGTAATATTTACGGGCGAAGTTCAGCTAGACAGCATAAGGTTGTTTGCTGCGCTTCCACTTAATCTGTAGTTTGAACTTAAAATTATCAAAAATACATAAATACTATTTATTTTAATTCCGACATGAAAACCATGCGCCTGCCTGTACGTAACAATACAAAACTATTTAAGCAAAGAAACTATTGATTCTGTTCACCAAATAAACTGTTCAAGTACAGGTCTAAAGAGTAGCTTCAGCACTGCGAAAACATTAAGTATTATAGTGCACCCAGAATATGTAGTTCAAAACGTGACCACCGAACTTCTGTAGATGGCGCCAAGTGGACAAGCCGCCACTGTGCTAAAATGCTTGGAAATTTTGCAAAGTGGAAAATCGCCACCTTTCGCCAAAACCAAATAGCGCATGAAGGTTCTCGGGACCTTAGCAACAACTTTGCCCCCTTTCAAAATTTCGATATCTGTAGCCGTTCGAAAGTTACAGGCGATCCAGGCAGACAGACAGACAGACAAGACAGACAGACAGACGGACGGACGGACGGACAAAACGTTCGCATAAGTACGCTGAAGCTACTAATAAGTAATAAGTTAGATTTATTTTGAATAGCGATTGACTTATAGTAAATGGAAGAATATTTGAAATTTTATTAAAACAGTTAACGACACAATATGAAAACGATCTCTCAAATAGTTGTTTTCGATGTAATGGAAATGTTAAAAGACCCTTGTGGCGAAGATTTAAATTATGGATTTCGGTACGATAAGTTAGTTGTCCGTGCAAGCATGGAGGACATTTAAACGTAATAATTTTTTGATATAGACAAGCGGAGTGCAGTTAAACACGCCGACAGTTAATCACACGGACATTTAAACACTGAGACATATAATCAGATGGATATATAAACACAGTTTTGAAAAAGAATACTAATTTAAAATAAATGTATAGGAGTGGTATGCCACTTAATTAATTAACACATGTTTGAAGTAAATTCTTTCTTACCTTAGAAAGTCATCTGTACCCACTAAAGATGATCGTTAACGTAAAGGTCTTAACTTAATGTTACCTAAGATTTTCTAAAGAGTAATGAACATTAACCATTAATGTATCATCCCGCCCCTATTAACTAATTTAGAATTCTTTGGAAGGTGGACAGGTATCAATGGTTCAAAATTTCCTATTGATATCAGTATTGTGCCTGTTCGCCACAGTTACAGTATTTAACATGGAATTCAAATTTGGAAAAAGTACAAAAGGAAAACCAACAGTAATTTATCATAATAACGACCAAATCACAAATAGCATATTGTTGCCATTTTGCTGTGTAAGTTTTTCGTAGCTACTGATGATGACAGCTTGGCTGTCGAAATACGTATTTAACAGAATTTAACACATATTTGTGTGGTGGGGGGTTTTGGATCTAGGACAATTGCCCAAAACAATTTCCCGAATAGACAATTGCCCGAAGAACAATTGCCCGAAAGGAAAATTGCCCGAAGAACAATTGCCCGAAAGAAGAATTGACCGAAAAATGTATTTTAGCGCAACTTTATAAATTTATAACCAATATTTTCGGCACATTCTGTATACTATTATTTCTTCTCTGCTTTACATTTTATAAGCATGTATACTATTATTTCTTCTTTGCTTTACATGAACTTCAAATTGAACAGTATGTAGGAGGCTTGGAAGGCCCTCTTACACGTAAAAAATACAGAGATTGTGCAGAGCGGATTGCAAGTCTGGTAAATAATTAGGATCCTGCAAACACTTATGAATTCTTACGGGGAATAGCACATAATTTATCGTATTAGTATAAAGGAAATACATAAAAAGATAAAATGCATAAATAAATTTAAAAAAATAAATAAAAATTAAAATACATTGTAAAAAAACAAAAACCAATAAAACGCAAAAAAATGTAAAAAAATAAAAAATCTAAACAAAATGACACATTGGATGTTTTATTCCAAGTTTTAAACACGCCAGCAGCGGTACGCTGCCAGTGCTAAGCCTGGGAAGTGTGAAGGGAAGGTGGAATGAAATATATATTTTATAATAATAAATTAATTAGCGAGTCTGACTTTAATTCTAAATAAGATTTAAAATTTTTAGATAGCTAGGTCGAACACAATATAAGCAGCAATAAATAATTAAATACATTTTTCGGTCAATTCTCCTTTCGGGCAATTGTTCTTCGAGCAATTGTCTATTCGGGCAATTGTCCATTCGATCAATTATGTTTGGGGAAATTGTCCATTCGGGCAATTGTCCATTCGGGCAACTGTTTTCGGGGAATTGTCTTTCGGGAAATTGTTTTCGGGCAATTGTCCGGAACCCAGGGGTTTATCGAATTTGTGATATTTTCAAAACACAGGCTCCAGCAGTGATTTACTAACGTTTAATGTAATGGATGCTGTAAATAGCACATTATTCAAACCAAGACATTCTTGACGTATGTAATCCGACGTTTCTCCTCTTCGGAGAAGTCCCTAACGCTTAAAATAAGATTTTAGGCTTGCTCGCTTGCTTGTTGCGCGTTATTTTACTGTAATTTTGGACAAATTTTACATTGACAGTATTATAAAACAAGCCATACTTCAAGCGAACCTGACCAAAAATTGCAGACTTTTTGTTTCGTCCAGTTCCTTATAGTTAAATAAAGTGAGAAAATTTTTACGTCACAGCAAAAGGGTAATGTGTAGACCTTACACTTTATTAAATAATTCTACATTGCGGTTTTGTGTAAATAAAGAGTTGGAGGTTTTTCTCAGAATGATATGAAGTTATGTCAAAAATAATAATATTTTTAAAACCATCAAATGGTAAAGCTGGAATTAATTGCTTTTGTATCCACTCTTTAAATTTCTGAATATCTACAATTTTATGGTAGTCCCTGTCGTTCTTTCTGAATTTTAAAAGTAAACTTCAGCCATCCGAGAAGCCATCAGAAGATTCAGCATTAAACACCGTAAAGTCACGTTCTGGTTTTTTCAATTTGAAACCTTTCTTGGGAAGATTCTCGCAAGCCCAAGATTTAGTAGAAGAACCGTTTTTGTAAATCCAAGTCTGATCAATAAAAATGAATCTTATATTGGGGTAGTCTTCTTTATATTTTAAATAAGTTTTCAGAAATTTTATTTTTTGTAATATTATACGGGGCTGTTCCACAAAAATGTGTCTGTTATTTTCCTTTTCGTATCTGTAACTCATTAACTTCAACATTTTATGTAATAATGAACTGAATAATCTATATTTTCCTTAGTAAAACGTAAAAATTCATTTAAATTAAAATGTTGACCTCTTCATTTGTAGTTAAAAGTGTTGCAAACTATCTCTTCACGCAATAAATGATCTTGATAAAATTTCAATTTCTTTCAACCACTGTGACTTGCAGATAATGCCTCTTCGTGACCAGCATTAACGTTGTTTATTATACAGCATATTGTAGCTCTTGTAACAGACCAATTCGTGTCACCCTATACATACATTTCATATTCTTTTCTCACACACTGCTAGCAATAAGCTTAACCGTATTCTTTATACTGGTACATATGTCCCAGTATGTATCAAGTTAGAACGCACTATAAATATTTCGCGAGTGCAGAAATGAATATGCAAGACAGCTAATTCCAGGTAGCGGAGTTAAAAATAGAACGAAGCCAGCGGGTGCGTGAATGACCGCGGGAACGAGTGGTCGTAATAGAGTAAAGCTACGAGAGCGTTGTGTCCGAAACTCAGGAGACGCGACACCTGATTTGAAAAGTGCATTATAAAGTGCACAGAATAGTGAGTTTTTGACTTGCATTACTCGCCGCCAACACAAAGAGGTTCCTGAGTGCAAACAGAGACTACGAAGGAATCAAACTAACTGGGCATTTTCACAAAAGGTTTGTTGCATATACCATAGAAGGAAGCCGTTGCCATCGAGACATCGCTCGTGTCCAGGCTCGGTGACACTTGGGAGCAACCGAATGAAAGGTTAGTTGCTAGTTAAAGCTGCAATACGAAGTAAGGCAATTCCGTTTTCTTGAGCAATTGTTTGCGTGTCCAATGGAACGGAAAATTGCCCGCAACTAGTAAGCAGTCGTTGCGTCATTTGCTGACACAGCGGGTCGCTTGGCTTGAACGTGACAAAGCAGCGTTCATAGTATAGCGCTTCCAGTTACACACGCATTTAAAGAATGGACAGCTTCGTTTTTCTAGTATTTGTGTGCGGAATTCAAATACATTTCGCGCTATCGGCGTTTGACTTTACGTCGACAGTTGAACACTAACGCACTATTTATGGTGCTTTCATAAATGTAACGTATAGCCTTTTTACTTTCTCTTACAATAGAGGAAGTATTGGATTCACCCCAAAAATTCGAAATTGGGTTTTCAACAGATCTTCACGTTTTAGAGTCCCCTGAAGCCAAAAAACATATTTTTGTTCATTGGTCTGGTGTGCGCCTGTCTCTCCGTGAACAGAATATCTCAAAAACGAAAAGAGGTATGGCGTTGAAATTTCATATATAAGTTTTGTGCACTATGTAAATTCGACAGTAAGCTTTTGAAGAAAATCGCATAACCGGAAGTAGGTGTTTACCCTTATGATCTTTCAGTTTCTTTCGGTTTTTTCAAAAATGGCTGTAACGATTTTTTTCAAACTTTACATTTTTATTACATTTCTAATGTATATTGGTGTGAGATTTTCCAGTTAAATACTTGTAAAATGGGTTTCTTTTGTGTTTTTTCTATTTTTTTTATTAACTACTATTTTAAATAGAGCACCCGGTATATTATAAAATTTTTGAATTCAGCTTAAAATTTTAGAGAAAATTTGTCTCGAACTAATGCTGTATTTTGTACCGTTTTTGTAGAATTTGTACCGTTTTTGTAGAATTTGTATATTTGAAAATTTTTGAGAAAATCTTGGCTATTTATATTATTTGTCTGTTCAACTAACGCTCTATTTTGTACCGTTTTTGTAGAATTTGTAACTTTTGAACATTTTTGACAAATGCTTAAAAATTTAAAATCAAATTTTTGCCTAACTATAAGATCACTGTAAAAGGAAGTTGTGTGAGTGTATCACACCAGATTTTTAAATGTGTAATTTTACATGTAGTCTTATGTAATAACGTAAGTAGAAACAACTTACTCGTAGATAATTGAAGTACTGTTGACAGCTTCACTGTATGTTTGGACGTCGTTCATTCTTGTAGTTTTATGTGCATGTATTCTCTTGTAGGTGTGTTTTTCTTACAGATTATTTATCTTTTTATGTAAACTGTTGGGTTTTATTGCTGGCAGTTTTTGCATGCATAATTTCAGCATTCCAGATGACAACGAGCAAATCCAAAACAATATTAGCTTTTACTTAACCGCACTGAGAATGTTAATAGAGTTTTGTCTCTGCAACTGTTTGAGCTAGAAAACCCAGGGCAATATAAATTAATAGTACAGTAGAGTATAGGGCTAAGTAAACCTACTGTTACAATATGGTGCCCACCGTAAGGGCTGAATAGAAGTACTGTTACACCCTAGATACCTAACAATAAGAATCATATTGTTCAAGACAAAGTGCAAAAAAATTAGGTCACTTAAAATATATTTGAATGTTTTCCTCTAACTGGCGATAACTCAAATTTGGCGCTAAACTGCAGAATTCGTGGAAACAATAAGGCGTCTTTCAACTTTTGATTAAGTGAATTCCTTACTTTACACGGCATAATTTCTATTTAAACTTAGCGATGCGTACGCGTAATAGTAAGAACTTTGAACAAAAATGACTTTTGCATAAGTGCTGCCACATGCAGTGAAACAGGAGTTACTGTTTGATTTTTGTTCTCCAACACAATGGTAGTGGATTTAAGACACAGCCTTTAACAACTTAGAAACAGTACTGACTCCAATTTTTCGATGCATCCCATTAGATATAATACCTTATAAAATTCAAAGTGATGGCGAGTGAAACGTGAGCGTGGTCCAGATTTAGTGTTGAACCGATTAATATAAAAGTTTATTTAGAATAGTAGATTTGAATCTATTTATTTATTTCATGGAAAAAGCATTGAATGCTTTTCGTTGTTAAAATACAATTAATTATAAAATGGAAACAAAATAAGTATGTATCGGACGTACTATAAATTAACAGGTACAACATAAAATATTACTTAAACAATGATTATCAGTATTATTAACATACATTTAAATACTAGTACACCGCAAATTAGTAACTTTCTTCGCATTTTCTTTAACCAAGATATTTGTAGCATCTAGGAGAATTTTTGAAGTGGCACACAATATAATGTTTTTTTAACGGCAAAGAGAACGATATACCTACCAAATAGTCACGCAATGCAAGGATTATTTCTGCGTTGCTTATCTACATAGCGAATATAATAAAAATCTACATTTATTATTAATTCACTGTAAACATTATCAGGTTTTGCAAATCGTAACGCTAAACTGTCTTTATGAAATTGCTGAAAATACGTATGTAAGTTTTAAATGCCCATTGTAACAACCATCTATAAAAACCATGGCTGTATGAATTTGTGGTATATAAACAAGACAGAACAGTTGGGGTTACTTTATCGTAAGTTATTCGGTCATCTTCCTGGTTGGTAACTTGTTGTTAATTTTGACCCTTTCCACAAAAATATAGCACTTGAAAAAATGGTTGTCAAAATAGTACTGGCTTCTATAATAGTTCTTGTCGTTGCATTTAATATTGGTAAGTTTTAAAACCATACATTATCATTAGTTTGAAGAAGAATAATTAGTTTCGAATGTTCACATTTTTAATTAAATAACAAATTATTACTTTGTATGAAATATGTAAAATAGAAGTGAATTATAGTGGGTAGAGAAATGCAATCACTAATTACTTTAAATTAGTTGTTTGTAAGACACAATTATGTGGTAGACATTTATTCCAGTAGGACATTGTCAAAATGGTGATAAATTTTACATATTCACCCCTATCATCTTTATTTGCTCGATATAATTTCCTTTGTTGACCTGTCACAATCTCAAAAAAATGGAAAATACATATTTCGGCCAGTAAACCACGCTAAGGAATATGGATAGTTTGCTGTTTAAACAAAACCACGTTAATGTGCAGTTTATAGTTATTTTGACCTTCTATTTGAAAGCTTCTAGCACGCTCTAAGATGCCTTGATGTCAATTTGACGTATTTGTCAGTACCCTGATAGAAGACAAATACGTTAAATTGACATCAAGCACGCTCCATTTTACATACTTTCATTTGTCGTTGACTATTTTTAATCCCATTCGTTTCTTTTGCAAACATACCGTTGCTAACAACTATTTTTAAATTATTTGGTGTAATCCTTGTATAAATATGTTTTCAACTCGAATTTCTGCAAACGTAAAAAACAGTAAAGACAAAAATGCATTGAGACTGCATTTAAACAGCCATTATCAGCGTCGAACTAACAACATTTGGCCCACCGGGCAAAGGATGCATGTGGCCATCGCACGTAAAAATAAGAGGGGGGGGGGGGGCACAGTCCCCTGGCTAAAGGGGAGTCCGGGGGGCAGCTAACATTTTGGCCTCCGAACTGGATTGGACTACTGGGCATTTGCCCGGTTGCCCTGTCAGCCAGTCCGACACTGGCCATTATAACTAAGTCCTTGTCTGAAACTAGCATTAGTAAAGATGTAGTACTACAATTATTATGAATAGTTAGATCTGTAGGTCTCTCGCACTGTATTTAATAAAATATTTTTTTCTAGCATATATTACAAACTGTTTTACCTTGCAAACAATAAATTACATAAAACAATTTGCTTTAGGCTCTGCATTAAAATGCTATGATTGTATGAACTCTCCCGACACTGACTGTGGCCAGCGAAAATTGTCAGCGATGTCTGTAACAAAGTGCAGCAAGGGCATTTTTCCTGACTACAAGCCTTATTGTCTATCAGCGACTTTTGCGGCAGGAAGTAAGTTTATTAAACATTTAAGAGTTATTTTTAACGTTTGATGTTTAATAGCGGACGTCTTTGTTACACAATGTGTAACCGTAAATCCACCTGCCATAAACCCCTGCAATTACTCCCCTTACAAGAATTGTACAGTTTGCGATACTGATTTGTGCAACGGACATTAAATTGAAGATTGGTTTGAAAGGTTAATATTTTGCGGTTGCATAATGTATTTCGAATATTTCTCATTAAAATTGTCAGTGGAGTAATATGTGTGCTCATTAATGTGTATAGCGGCCAATACAGTGCTTATTATTAGCTTCACGAAGTTAATGTCCTATCACTTTCGATGGTTAATTAAATTTTCTTACCGCAAAAGGTCTTCGTGGTTTCCGCTTGTGTACATGTAAACTACATAGTGGGGAAAAAATTAAGTGTTTTTTTCCACCCCTCAGCTCAGGGGTGCTCACAACCCAGATTAGTTGGAAACTCTCGCCGATTTGTGGTCATGGATAAGAACTAGACTAAGGTTCTTAAAGTTATAAATTAAAGAATTAACAAAGTTGTCAACTACGACAAAAACAAAAAAGTCTGCGTGCAGTCAAATACACTCACTTAACGTATCGGACGTCAGCTTAGAAGATCCTAAACAAAACAAAAAAAAACAAGAAGGTTCCAATAAAGAAAAATTGCAGAAGTTAAATCAAGCACCAACGCTTTAATTACGCAACAACGCTCAAGTAGCAGGCGTCAAATATTTAATATAAAAAGAAACACACATTAAACTCAAATGACAATAGTCACAGCAAAATAATACACTAAAGTAGACAAAATACAAACGCTAAGTGACTCCTTCCAAGTCATCCAAAAATTTAAAGAGCTCTTTGATGTATCAAAATTAAGGTAAACTCATCAAATTCAAATCGGAAATCAAAACAGTTACACTAAGAACAACGCAGAACGTTATATTAAAAAAATGCAGAATTTATGCGAAATTAGTTGTATTCTATGGTAATACAACATTTAAATTATTTTGAAATCAGAATATGATTTAATATTACAGATTTACAAGCTTAAATAGCATACCGAAATGAAAATGTATTACTTATTCGTCTATGCTCTATGGGAACTAAGCAAGCAAATAAGGAATAGACTTCAATACTCGTCTGAAACCGAAAAACGAAGATGAACCTTAAATTAAGGGTCCTCCAGCACTCCAAAAAAGGCTAGATCTTATTATGTAAACCATGGTGGATATCTAAGCAAAAACAGAAAATCCGGTTACTATACTAACAATTCAATGACTCACGTTACGTTACAGCACATAACAATGATATAATGAACTTCAAAGATTATTTAAATATACTCAAGTCGAAAGAAAGACATTTAAACACTACGTTAAATGACTTTGAAATACGCAAAATAACTACTTAAATTTATAGGTAAACATACGGTTAATAAGATATTTTAAGCCGAGTAGCGCAGATGGGCAAGCGCTTACCTTGTATTAAGCAAGTCCTCGGTTCGAATCCCGCGAGGACCGAAATTTTCCGTAGTTTTGCGATTGGGCTTGGTGAGACCATTCACAGTTGGGCACCAAATTCCGGCGCAAGTTGAGCATTGTACCGCCAGATGCAAGCACATAAAGCACCAGTCTCTACACCGCAAGGTAGAATGAGGTTATCGATTATCCATACATTATACAACTTTGAAACCAAAAGCACAAAAGCGGCGCCGGAGCCACAGTCTCAGACAAAATTTCTCTGCTCCGCAAACGTTCTCAAGGCTGCCCAAGTGCTTATAGCTCGGTGCCCTCGGTATACAATCTTGACGTTTGGGCTATAACGATAGTCTACTCAGCTTTGGTGTATAATATACTATTATCTTACAGTAGCGGCTTTTGACGTACATTATGCATTGCTTCCAGTGACTAAAAGAAGCTATTATTCATAAGTAGCTAACATGTTTCATTGTACACTGCTACCAAATACAGCTAACAATTATTCAATATTCACACCAATGCAATGGTAATACAATATTTACGTTTGCATAAATTCTTTGACAGAATCTTCGCTCAATTCAGTTTGTACTCTTTTCGAACTCTTTTTACTGTAAGAGAAAACGTATATCAAGCATGAGTGAAATACCATTTTAGTATAATAAAAAAATTATTAAAATTTACTACTTTAAAACAAAAGGTAATTCATTTAATATTTACAGGAAAGCGTAATTGAAAAAGCCTTGGTCACCAAAGGGCAATTAGTAATATAACAAGGGCCAGACATACTAGGTTAGCGGGTAAACACTCTCTCTGTGATCCCGACAGAAGCAGGTTTACTTCAGGGATGCGACCCTGCCCACGCGAGCATTGGTTCCACCCCCACATCCAAACCGGAAGGAAATCATGTCAAAACCTAAATCCTACACAAAACTCCAATTTACCAACCTTATATCCTAGCAGCAGATACCCCTCTACGGTCCCGGTAAAGGGCAACTCTGCCTCAGGGACTGGCAACCCTGCCCAGAACGAGCCCCTAGTTTATCTCCCACCACCTCTATTGGGAAAACTAGGTCCCTTACCCCCGATCCTATTCCGCATCCCCTATCATTACCCCACTTCCCTACCTACTCGCCAACCCGCACTTAAATGTCCAAAAAGATTCCCCTAAAATAATATGACGAATTTAGAAAACGATGGAAATGGTCCCCAGGTGGGTAAACCCAAGTCCCACCCCCGTAAAAAGGGCTGCCTCATGGAATCTGGGAGAGGCAAAAATTGGTTTAAAACCACCAGTAAACCTTTAAGACTCCACATTGCAACATATAGCGCCAGAACCCTACTTGCAGAAGAAAAATTTTCGGAAATGGAGAGCAAAATAGCAAATATCAAGTGGGACATAATAGGAGTAAGCGAAGTGATACAACGAGAAGAAAGCCTGAAAACTCTGAAAATAGGACATATGTACTATAACAAAGGAAGTGGGACAAAATCGGTGGGAGAAACTGGTTTCTTTGTCCACAAAAAGCATGCAAATAACATCCTCTGCATAAAAAGCATATCTACCACTCACATATTTATTATTTGACTTTAAAATCTACATATACCGCGAAATGCAAGTGGCAATTTGTCATCGGTTTTATATTTCCCAACAGGATATTGTTCTTTGCATAGTCGTTGAATTTGCTTATCACTTCTCTTGCTTCAGCAAAATTATCTATTTTTTTCCCTTGTGCCTATATTGTCAAATCGAGAACGTGCAACAAATATTTAAACCTTTTTTGCACGGCTAGATCTAGTCGGGACTGAGAAGTGGGATGGTAGGCCAGGAGATACCTAATAAATACAAGGTGTTATTTGCTTAGAGTGCCAGAACACTTAAAACCGAACTTCAGGTCTTTACGACGTTTCTAACCTTGAAAAAACATCAACGAAGTCGCATAAAAATGGCAAGCTAGACCTCGCTCACTAAACTTAGGTTCTAGGTAAATTGCTCGAATGCAATTGCTCGAAAACGAATTGCTCGAAATCAGTTGCTCGAAAGTCAATTGCTCGAATGTGACTTTGCTCGAATTGCAAGTTCCTCGAACAGCAATTTCTCGAGTATCTATTGCTCGAAAAAATAAAGTTATGAAATAGCCTTAACTCGAATGAGTTAATATCAAATATAAAAAAAACACAAATTACAAATTATAAGCTTTATTAATAAAAAATAGGTTTAGGTATGTATTACATTCCGATGATAATCGCTTTCGTATCCCAAGAAAAACCTATTTAACATTATTTGTAATAACAAAAAACCCATTATCCTGATTATGAATACCCGTAATTACATTCCAATGGTAATCACTTTCCTATTACTAGAACATACAGCACGTGACAACTAGCTGAAGCTCAGAGAATTGGATGCGCAGTACTCTTAAACCGAGTTGGCGGGGAGAATTCAGCTCTGACAAAATTGGGTTCGAGTGAAGATCAGTTGTTGTACCGATCTCCACTCGAACAGAATTTTGTCTGAACTGAATTGTCCCTGCTAACTCGGCTTAAGACCACTGCGCATCCAATTCTCAGGGCTTCAGCTAGTTGTCACGCACTGTAATACTGTCTTTGACCACTTACTACAAAAGATTTTGAAGATTTTAGTATTGACGCATTATTTAAGACCACATAAATTCGAGCAAAACATTTTCAAGAAATTGCGGTTCGAGGAACTTGTATTTCGAGTCGTTCTCAAGTTTTTGCGTTACTAACACACGGCGATTGATTCTTATATATATAGAAGATCTTAAAAGGCTCTGTCCACTATTACGATATATTTTTCGACTTATGATGTGTTGTTGACCGCTGACATATTGTTCTATCCGTAGTTCGTTCAAACTCTGCTCCCTCTTTAATGCCGAAATAAATTTCCAGATGTTAAGACCACATAAATTCGAGCAAAACATTTTCGAGAAATTGCGATTCGAGGAACTTGTATTTCGAGAAAAGTTACATTCGAGCAATTTGATTTTCGAGCAATTGATTTCGAGCAATTGATTTCGAGCAATTGCATTCGAGGAATTTGCCGGAGATGCTAAACTTAGCTTTTAGCTAATAAGTTGGTTATAATAATTACGTTTCAACGCCTGCCTTGCAATAGAACAACAAAAACACCCGATAATATTAAAACACTATAATGAACACACCAAGTTATCTTAAGGCTAATTATTTCTATTTGTGGCGTCACGAGAATACCACTATAGAAATATTGACTTCAAATGTACAAACGACAGCCAAGAAGACATTTAAATTTCCTGAAGTGGTTACTAAATCGTAAATACAGTAATTCACATAAACCAAAATATAAGCAAGCAAGTACTTCAAAGAAGGTAATTTGGCGATACGAAACACAGAATTTACACAGAAAAGAAACGATACATTAGAAAATCCGGAAACCCAAAAATGCTGGCTAGTATGGTAAAACTCGACTGTCGGTCGGACGACCAAATTTACAATCAAGACGATAAATTTCACTCGCACGGGATGTAATGGCAGCAAAACGTAATTCCCGCGAATCTTTGCAGACGCTAATTGCAGAAAATACAACCTACTCTCTTGCGCTGAGTGCAACGAAAAATGTAAATCCACGTTTGATGTGTAGCTGTCTACAGAAGTATTTAGCTGCATTAAATCACGCTCACAATTGCATCTAGAAGAATGCCCATGGGCGGATTTGCATTTGCATTTAACTTCTCCTTGATATAAAACATACTCACAGTTAATTCAAGTAACGACAAACTTTGTAATAAAAGTGCACGGTTTTAGTGCTATCACGACATTATTTGCACGAATCTTTGTCACACTCTTTCGCTCTTTGTTAACAACCATCGTATAAAGATAAGTTGTTGACCTAAGGTTTTGCGCGACTGCCATAAATGCAAGTGTTATGCAATTACTAATAAGTAATAATACACATGCATTAAATGTTTTCTACTGCAAATAGTTCTTATGGGATTTAAGTAAATTTTTTTATCCAACACCTCCATATAATAACACTATTATTATGTTGATTTTGCATAAGCAATGTGATATATTACTCACTAGTGAGAGAATATTCAAAAAGTCACTAGTGAGAGAATGTAGAACGATACCATGAATAATAAAATTAGATGTGACACTATTTATTATTCAAATTAATATTTGGACCACCCACGGCCTCCTTGGATAGAGGCAGACCCCGAGGGCCCCTTTGGAGTGGGGCGAAACTCCGAGGGCTTTCTTGGAAAGGGGCGAAGCCCCGAGGGCCCCATGGAGAGGGACGGCGCCCTAAGGGCCCCATTGGAGAAGGACGGACCCCCAAGGGCCCCCTTTGAGAGGGGCTGAGCCCCAAGGGCCCCCTTGGAGTGGGGCGGTTTTCCGAGGGCCCCCTTGGAAAAGGGCGGAACCCCAAGGGCCCCTTGGAGAGGGGCAAAGCCCCGAGGGCCCCTTTGGAGAGGGGCGGAGATCCGAGGACCCCTTGGAGAGGGGCGGAGCCCCAAGGGTTTCCTTGGAAAGGGGCGGAGCCCCAAGGGCCCCTTGCAAACGGGGGGGGGTCCCAAGGGCCCCCTACTTTAGTCGGGTGGAAGGCTGGGGGAGGCAGGGGCGGGGTGTGTAACAGAACGGAATGGCCCAACGTAATAAGCCTAAAAATGGTGGTAAATTGAATAGGGTAGACCGCACAATAGCGAGCGCAGCCCCGTTTATTTGTCAAATAAATTTTCAAAATAATTACCTACATGAACAATATATGGATGTGTTGGATAAAATTTTGTATTAAACTCGTGTGGAATTACACATTAGTCACTTAAGAAAATTAGCCACTCGACCTAACGGTCTCGTGGCAAATGTTTCTTGCGTGACTAATGTGTAACATTCCACACTCGTCTAATAAATAACTATTACTAAAATATTTCACATCTTTTTCTGTAATTTTTATTACATTACCTGATGGTTTCAAACTTAAATTGTTACATTATAAATTGCCGATATTGAATCGGAACATGCACTCGGACTAACTCAGGGGAAAGGGGTAGGTAATTTACCTTCACAACTAATAGATCTAAATTTATATGGGAGCCAAATAATTGAGGCAAATGTTCCTTTGTTCGTTTGAGCGAACGAACCATTAAATTGCTCAAAGGTAACAACACAATATAATCAAGGAAACCCACAGTTCGAAAAATCGTATAATGATTCAATCAAGTAATAGATTACAATAGGGGGGAATAAAATCGACTTTAATTGCTGGCATCAACGAACAATAAACCTTAATACTATATCACACAATTAATTATCACAATTCATGCCTGAGACAGTGTGCGTGGAAGCGCAGCCGTAGCTGAGTAAATATATGATAATTTTCCTAACTGGTTTAATTTAAATTGTAAAGTAGCCAAAACAGTTAATTTTGGAAGCAACCCGATTACTGGATAAATGAAAAAAAACGTTACAGCGTTCCACACTTAGTGATTTAATCTCATACCGCGAATAATCTCACATTCAGATATCTGTATGGTAGTTTGTATTACAATGTGATATGCTAGGAGCGTTTTTCCCAGCCAACAAACTTAATATGGGAGATATTTAGAGGGAACAAACGTAAACCGGTGCAAACACGCACTCAGCTAATTACACCGCAAATTAGTAACTTGCTTAGCATTTTCTTTAACCAAGCTATTTGTAGAATCTTGGAGAATTTCTGAAGTGACACACAATACCTATAATATTTTCTTATCGGTAAAGAAAACGATATAACTACCACATAGTCAAGCAATGAAACGATTATTCTAGCCTATATTTATTATTTAATTCACTGTAAAAATTATCATGTTTTGCAAATCGTAACGCTAAGCTGTCTTTATGAAATTGCTGCAAATGCGTATATAAGTTTTAAATGCCCATTGTAACAACCGTCTATAAAAACCATGGCTGTATGTATTTGTGGTATATAAACAAAAAAGAATAGTTGAGGTTACTTTATTGTAAGTTATTCGCCGTCTTGTTAGTTGATATTTTTTTGTTTATTTTGACTTTCTCCACACCAACATCACACTTGAGAAAATGGTTGTTAAGACAGTGCTGGCTTCTATAACAGTTTTAGTCATTGCTTTTAATATTGGTAAGTTTTACAACCATACATTATCATTAGATTGACAAAGAATAATTAGTTTCGAATGTTCCACATTTTTAATTAAATCACAAATTATTGCTTTGTATAGAATGGGTAAAATAGAAGTGCATTGTTATTGGTAGAGAAATGGAATCACTAATTATTTTAAATAGTTGTTTGTAAGGCGAAATTATGTGATAGACATTTATTCCAGTAAAACATTGTCCAAATGATGATAAATTTTCTTCCACATATTTAACCCTAACATCGTCATTTGGTCGATATAATATTCTTCGATAAGCTTCTATCAAAATCTCAAAAAAATGTAATACATATATTTTTACCAGTGAACTACACTAAGAAATATGCATAATTCGCTGTTTAAAATAGCCACGTTAATGTGCAGTGTATAATTTCTTTGACCTTCTCCTTCAACGCCTCTAATATGCTCTATGATGTTATTTTGACGTATTTGTCCTATAACAAGGTACGGACAAATATGTCAATTTGACATCAAGGCATCCTAGCACGCTCCATCTTACACACTTTTATTTGTCGTTGACTATTTTTAATCCAATGCGTTCGTTTGAAAATACGATACGTATACCGTTGCTTACAACAGATACTTGTTATTTTTAAATTATTTGGTGTACTTCTTGTATAATAGTATATTACATAACAAGCTGTAAGGGAAGATAGACGGGTTGGCCTTACCTTTTGGCGAAAGTTATATTTGATATTTTGCCGGCTGGTAACTATCGGCCTAATGGCCTAACTAGTTGCGAGGGTCGAGGTTCCAAGTACGCTGAAAAGAACACTAAACGAAATACAAAGAGAATGGGCGCCAGGTCCTCGACATCGAATCATCCTTGTGCCGGACCGTTTACAAGGTCAAAGATAAGTCCAGCAGATCAAACAAAATCAAAGCAACGACCAAACAAAATATCACAGCTTTATTAATATTGGTACTATAGTGCCAGAAATACCCACACACAAAAACAAGTACAACAATATATATATATATATATATATATATATATATATATATATGTATCAAGGCACGCTATGACAAAACAAACACTTTAAAATTATTAGTTGGGCGCGGCATAAGCAATTAAAATTTTATCACCCTGTAACGGCGTTTCGCGAATAGGAAGCAAGCATTAACAATAATCTAGCTAAATAAATAAATAGTCTGCGCGCATCCCGTGAGGCAGGGTGTGGCAGAAGAGAGCTATCCGAGCAATCAGCTGACGTCTAACCCCGAGTGCCAGCTCAAAATGACTCTATAAAAATACTCAAAATTTCTACGAAGCGAAAACACTGACGATTATATATGACCATATAAATTCAAGGTAGTTTTCTATTGCAAAGACATCAAGTAAGTCAATGAACGCTCCAAAATCTACTTGAATATGCCCTTTACATTATTAAACATATTTAAAATCGCGCAAACAAGTCACGGAAGCTTGAAATCGAACAAAAGGGTACCGCGTTCGGTTCCCTAGACACAGCCATTAATTTAGTACTATCAAGTTTACATACAAGCAAATGGCGGTTAATGAACTACGTAATAAAGGGTGAGTTTACCGTAGCCCCGGCCGGCTAACACGTCTAGAACGTACTACCGGGTAAGTAAATCAATCTAATCAAAAAAAAATACGCAAATAAAGCACACAGAGCATAATACACAAAATACCATAATCGAAAAGGCATACCTACAAGCCAAATCGACAAACAATACATATTTAAATTGCTTTAAAAACCTCTCAGGTACCCACGGCACGTGGTGCAGAGCTGGTGGACGTAGCAACCAGACAGGATTTGTAACGGGCAGCAGACGAGCTTCGTTAGTTGCAATGAGGCGACCGCAGGGGAATAGATGAGCGGCACGCCGCCTCGTCGAGGCTCCATCAGTCCCAGGTACAATAAACCACGCCAAAACTCCAAGCGATAACACCCAGTTCGCAGGCCGCAGAGGTAAAATTCAATTTCCATGGTGTACAATTAAAGCTTATTTTCATGGCGTAGAATTGGAAATCTCAATTCCAGTGCGTAGAATTAGATACCGCATTTCCTTGGCGTATAATTAATTGGCTAAAAATTACAAATTTCCAGATAAACAACCACGCTGATGAAAAAAAATCGTAACAAACCTGCGAATGGTGACGAACAGCCCACGCCTCGTTCGATCGGAGAAAAGCCCATCAAAACCGCAACTAAAGCGAAGCGAACGTTGGCACCAACTCACAAAGGCTTCCAGAACGTTCCAAAGGGCGCCTTGCCTCAAAATCCCTCAAGACTACGAGCCAGCGAAGCCAAAGGCCCCTAAGGCACAAACTTCAACGAACGAATCGATGGAAAAGAATGGAGTGCAAATTGGCCAGAGCAGTTCACAGTCCCAGGTTATCAATGTCAGAGTCAAATTCGAAAAAAGGAAGAAAAACTATAGGTGTAGATTGTATGTGCAAAACTGATAACAAAAACTGTTCCTTTTAATTCAAAATTGAGGCTGAAGGTATTTGGGTTGCCTAACCATAGATGAAATACTGTAAATTTAGAGAATAAAAGTAAATTGCCAAATCTGACTAATTATTTCAATTAATAGATCGGGAAAATGACAAAATGAGCGTAACAAAGCGTGAAAGGTGCGATATTTCACACGAGCGGGAGAGTTGCGCAAGAGACGTAGCCGAGTGTAGCAATCACGCGAGTGTAGGAAAGACACTTTCCTACGAGTTTTGTTCACTACTTTTCCTACGACCATAAAAAAACTAGGTACATGCCTAGTTTGAAACAATTATAATTTCATAATAAGTACACTGAAAATAAGAATAATGAACAATTTATGTTTATAATAATTATTAATTACGAATAATGAACATTTGATTAGTTTTTGGTGTTACTGTAAAAGTTTATATTGATTGTGTAATTTTTGCAATTCGTAAAATGCAATGGAGGAGCCAACATTTCGGTAGTTAGTGTTTGTCAAAGGTTTTTCTGTTGTATGTTACTAACGCTAGTTTTGTTTTGTGTGTAATAGTCAGAATGCGATAGGAGTGAATCAATGTGTGACTGCGATGTTTGTGGATAATTGTATGAACTAGATGGTTTTGGATCATGGCCAGAGTATGGGATTTGCAAATTATGACGCGAATGAGATGGTTGTACAGGTTGACGGGATTCTTTTAATGCACTTGTAGACGGACCATCGTTTATAGCATTTGAAATTGTATTGGCAATATTCATTTTATTGGTGAATGATTCGTCGATGTAGGTTTCAGCAACGGAGGTGGACCTGGACTTCCACCACCCATGCCGCTTAAGTATTGTAACGTCGCCTCCTGCATCGATGAGAATTGTGGCCATAAACTGTCTGTATGGAAATTCATACCTTTTTGCGATTTTCTAGGTAACAAATTGAAAGCAGTGTTCCTGGCAGCCTCGACCACACTCGGTGGAGTGAACTGTGCAGACAAATCTTCGCTGCTACTGCCGATTTTCTCTACATCCATTTGCAGTTACGTTTGTACGTTGTTACTTGACGCAAAAAGTAACAATGACAGTTCAGATAAAACTACCGTCATTTTTTGTTTTGAACCGGCCGGCCGCTGCTTCCTATTATTGCGCATACTGTGCATTATATTCCTATACGTGTTGCTAGCGCACGGGTTCTTCACTTGTTTTGTGAATGTAAATCGCACAGATGATATTGTCAATTTTCACGCATGCATTTTTGTGCGTTAAGAGCGGCTTTCTTATATGGTCGTAGGAAAATATGTTTCCAACTCGAATGGCTGCAGACAAAAAAATTGAACAGTAAGAACAAAAACGCGTCGAGATTGCATTTAAACAGGCCATTATAATTGAACCCTTGTCTGAAACTAGTATTGCTAAAATGTAGTACTAGAGTTATGACTTTTAGTAAGATCTGTAGGTCTCCAACACTGTTTTTAACTGAATATTCCTTTCTAGCATATACTACATACTGTTTTGCTCTGCAAACATTACATTATATAAAACAATTTGCTTTAGGTTCAGCATTAAAATGCTATGACTGTCTGAACTCTCCCGACAGTGACTGTGGGCAGCGAAATTTGTCAGCGATGAATATAATCAAGTGCGGTACACGGCGTTCTGGCTTGAAGGCTTATTGTTTATTAGTGACTTATCTGACCGGAGGTAAGTTTATGAATCAATTAAGAATTATTTTTAATGTTTGATATTTAACAGATCCCTACGATACGGAGGCCTTTCGTGCAGGATGTATGCTCATATCTCCACCTGCCGCAAACCCTTGCAATCACATGTACTACAAGAATTGTACAAGTTGCGATACTGATTTGTGCAACAGACATTAAATTGAAAATTGATTGTAAAAGTTAATATTTTGCTGTTGCATAATGTATTTTCAATATTTCTCATTAAAATTGTCAGTAAAGTAATATGTGCGCTCATTAATATGTATACCGGCAACTACAGTGCTTATTATTAGCTTCACGAAGTTAATGTGCCATCACTTTCGATGGTTAATTACATTTCCTAACCATAGAAGGTCTTCGCGGCTTCTGCTTGTGTATATGTAAACTAAATATTGAAAAAATCAAATAAAGCGCTGTTTTCTACACCTCAGCTCAGGTATGCTCACAATCCAGATTAGGTCGAAACTCTCTCCGATCTGTGGTCATGGATAAGAACTAGACTAGGGTTCTTAGGGTTATAAATTAAAGAAGAAACAAAAAAGGCGCCAGTTGCCGAGAACGACAAAAACAAAAAAATCTAACTTGCAGTCAAATACACTCACTTATCGTATCAGACCTCAGCTTAGAAAAACGTAAACAAAAAAAAAACAAGAAGATTACAATAAAGAAAAATACAAAATGTTAAATCAGGCACCAACGCTTTAATTACGCAACAACGCTCAAGTGCCAGGTGTCAAATATTTAGTATAAAAAGAAACACACATATTAAACTCAACTGACGATAGTCACAGCAAAATAATACACGAAAGTAGACAAAATACAAACGCTAAGTGACTCCCTCCAAATCATTCAAAAATTTAGAGAACATTTTGATGTATGAAAATTAAGTCAAACTCATCAAATTCAAATCGGAAATAAAAACAACCGTTACACTAAGAACGACGCAGATTGTTATATTAATAAAAATGCAAAATGTATACGAAGTTCGTTGTGTTCTATGGTAATGCAAAATTTAAATTATTTTAATTTCAGAGTATGATTTAATACTACAGGTTTACGAGTTTAATAGCATACTAAAATAAAAAATTGTATTACTTATTCGTCTAAGGCAGTGGTCGCCAACCTCTTCAATGTGTTGAGCTACTTGTTAATTTTGGAATAAACAGCGAGCTACCCACACGGAAGCCACGTAACGCAACGTAAATGAAATAATCCACAGTTAATTTATCATTATATGTATTTATTTTACTATTTATTTAACTGGTAATACATAATACATAGGTACTAATAATAACTACATTCCTACCTACCAAACGAAGTTGTTTGAAAAATAAACACAAACTTTTATCCAGCCACAACGGCATGCCACGTAAGATTTAAAAATAGTTAATAATAACAACAAGAAAGTAACGCACTATCATGAACATAAACATTGAAAAATAAAAAAGCACGTTCAATGAGAAGGCTGACACTCAGACTCATCGATAATTTTGTTAATGTTTGCAGTATAATTTGATACAGCCATTCGAATACAATTATCCAAATGTTCATCTGTAAGTCGATTGCGATTCTTGTTCTTAATAAACTTCATATTGGAAAAAGAAGATTCACACAAATAGGTTGAACTGAATAATGCTTTCACTTTCAAGGCAACACGGCATAGAACTGAATATTTGTCTTTACTTACAATAGGCCAGATACATTTGGTACTTGAGACTAACGATTTTAAGGCTAAATCATTTTGGAAATCAATTACTTCCATTTCTGTTGCAGCGATGTCTTCGCCAAAGTTCTGCATAACACAAGTTGCAAACTGTTGGATATCAATTTCCATAAAGGGTGAAACAACAAACTGCGCTACTAAAGCCATTTCGTTGAAATCCTTAAAACGATTTTTGAAGTTATTCTTCAGGGTAGAAACTATTTCTACATGATATTTGCTGTCATAGGGTTCTAATGGATTTTGAGATATTTTTTCTGAAAGAATAGGAAAATGCTTGGCATCGCTGTTAATTAGGTTTTGTTCCCAAAACTCCAGCTTTTTGATAAATGCTTTTATATCAGAAATCATTTCTGCTAGTTCTTTGTCTCTCCCCTGAAACTGCAAATTAAGTTCGTTTAATTTCTCGGTAATGTCCACGAGAAAACCAAAATCTCTAAGCCAGATTGAATTTTCTAGTTCCGGAGTCGGTTCATCGCGTTTTTTGAAAAATTGAACTATGCCAGATAGGACATCATTAAAACGTTTCAGCACCCGTCCTCTACTTAACCATCGGACTTCAGAGTGAAGGAGTAGGTCCCCGTATTGACAGTCAACTTCATCGGCCAAGGTTTTGAATAATCTTCTTTGTAACGCTTGAGCTCTAATCTTGTTCACAATTTTTACCACCAGTTTCATAACGTTGTTTAGTTTCAGGAAATTTCCACATAATGCTTCCTGATGGATAATGCAGTGGTAAGAGAGAAATTGCGGAAAAGTTTCATCTTTACGACATAACGCCACCAGACCCTTATCAAAACCCACCATAGCTGGAGCGCCATCGGTTGTCAAGCCTACCATTTTCGATATTGGAATTTTCTCGGAAGAAATAATATTTTTTAAATGAGAAAACAACTCCTGTCCAGTAGTGTGTCCTTTCAGTGGAATAAACTTCAAAACATCTTCTTTAATCGTAAAATCACTAAAAACCATCCTGACGAACACGGCCATCTGGACAGTGTCAACGACATCTGTTGATTCATCCAGTTGAAGTGAAAAATAAACACAGTTATCTAAGTCAGTTCTTAATTGTAAAAAAATATCATTGCTCATTACTTCTACACGTCTCATCACTGTATTAGCAGAAAGTTGCATAGATTTTATAGCTGAAACTATCTCGTCTTTGTTTCTAAAGTTGGCAAATAACGAGTCAGCAGCTTCTAAAAACGCCTGTTTTATCAATTCCCCGTCTTCATAAGGTTTCTTTTTTGTGCAATTATCTGGGACACACGGTACGATGCTTCAGTTGCAGCCTTATTTTTGTCGATTGTTCTTAAAAATATTGATTGTTGTCCAATTAACTGCTTTTTTACCTGTTTCAGTTTCTTCTTTCTGGCGGCAGAATGTAGTGGGAATGATTTTTCAAAATTAGAATGTACAGTTTTATGATGTCTCTCAGTATTTCCTTTTTTAGCAACGGAGACCGAAGTATTACATAACAAACACACATTTTTATCTTTAACTTCTGTAAAAAAAGTATTGTTCTTCCCATTCCGAATGAAAGTGGTATGTCTTTACCTTCTTACAACTGCTTGCCATAATATTATTTTTTGTTGTTCACTACTAACCCAACCGCTGGACGTTGGTTACGCGTTCAGTTTTAAACTAAGCGCAATGTCGCCGCGCCGTGCGTATTTATCCCGTTCAAAGCAATCCAGATCGTTCTCGAACACTAACGCACTGGTCCGGCTGGTCGGTTCTAGCCGATTCTAGCTTGATGGCGTCAGCGGCAGATCGCTCGCCGCAACGTTGCCGCTGTTTATGTTTAATATTATGACAATTAGATTTTTTTGTGGAATTTTAGGAAGCTTCTCTGATTTTGTATTTTTTAAATTAAAATCGTGAGAGCTACCAGAATTGCCCCCGCGAGCTACCGGTAGCTCGCGATCGACAGGTTGGCGACCACTGGTCTAAGGGAACTAAGCAAGCAAATAGGGAATAGACTTCCGTGCTCGTATGAAACCGAAAAACAAAGATGAAAGTAGTAAACAGACACCACTAATTGGATTAAGTGTTCAATTAAATTAATCCACATAAGATTGGCACTTTGATTAACCTAATTAAACCGCGAATTAAACCTCGGATTAAATTCTTTAATTAAATGGCCTAATTAAACCACGAATTAAGCTCTCTGATTAATTGACCTGATTAAAATCCGCAAAGTAAATTCCACATATGAAGTTTCATTGATCGCCTTCGGTTATCTTTGCTTCTATCTCTTGCGCACGCATATCTGTCTTTGTTGCGCGCATGCATCTCGCTTTCTGTAGTCAACCGCTGTGGCCTCTCTCTCGCACTCAACTTAACAAGCCATTTAAATCAAAATGTTTTCCTCTTTCCTTGTAGTTACAAATTTTGCGAGCTCTCTTTTCACGCAATAAATGATCTTCATAAAAGTTCGATCTCTTTTGACCACTGTGACTCGAAGATGATTGCTCTTTATGACCAGCATTAACTTTATTTATTGTACTGCGGACTGTAGCTCTATATACCTATCAATAAGAATAATGTTGTTCAAAACTAGCAAGTCGATATTCAAGACAATGTTAAATCAAATTTAACTAACTTAAAAGTATATTTGAAAGTTTTTTCTCTAACTGGCTGTACCTCAAATTTCGCGCTAAACTGCATAATTTATGGAAACACTCAATTAAAGGATCTTTCAACTTTTGATAAAGTAAATTGCTCAGTTTACGCGGCATGATTTATATTTAAACCAGTTTGTCGATATATTTCATTAGATATAATGCCTTATACAATTCACAATGATGGCAGCTGAAATGTGAGTATGATTAAGAAATTTAGGGTTGAACTGCTTAATATAAGTTTTCTTCTTAGATTAGTAGATTTTGAGTTATTTATTTATTTCCTGGAAAAAGCACTGAACGCTTATCGTTATTAAAATAGGATTAATTATAAAATGGAAATAAATAAAAGTATGTATCGGACGTACTATAAGTTAAGAGGTACAACACAAAATATTACTCAAACAATGATTATCAGTATTATTAACATAAGTTTAAATACTATTACACCGTAAATTAGTAGCTTGTTTAAAATTTGTTTAGTCAAGCTATTTGGAATTTTGGAGAATTTCAGAAGTGACACACAATATAGTGTTTTCTTAACGGCAAAGAGAACGACATACCTACCAAATAGTCACGCAATGAAAGGATGATTACTGCGTTGCCTGTCGATAGCGAATATAATAAAAACTTGCATTTATTGTTAATTCACTGTAAAAACTATCATGTTTTGCAAATCTTAACGCTAAGTTGTCTTTATGAAATTGCTGCAAATGTGCTGCATATAGGTTTTAAATGCCCATTGTAAGAGCCGTCTATAAAAACCATGGCTGTAAGTATTTGTGGTATATAAACACACAAAAAAAACAGTTAGGGTTACTTTAATGTAACTTATTCGGCCGTCTTGTTAGTTAATCATTTTTTGTTCATTTTCGCTGTCTCCACCCCAATATCGCACTTGAGGAAATGGTTGTCAAAACAGTGCTGGCTTCTATAATAGTTCTTGTCGTTCCTTTGAATATTGGTAAGGTTTACAAGTAACCAATATCATTAGTTTGACGAAGAATAATTAGTTTTGAATGTTCACATTCTTAATTAAATCACGAATTATTGCTTTGTCTAGAGTAAGTAAATAAGAGCATTTTTATTGATAGAGAAATGGAATCACCAATTATTTTAACTAGTTGTTTGTAAGACGCAATTATGTGGTAAACATTTATTCCACCCAAACATTTCCAAAATGGTGATAAATTGTGTTCCACATATTCACCCCTATCATCGTCATTTGCTCGATATAATTTTTTTCGATATTCTTTTATCAAAATCTCAGAAAAATTGTAAAACATATATTTCTACCACTGAACTCACTAAGAAATGCGAATAATTCGCTGTTTAAGAAATCCACGTTAATGCAGTGCAGTTTATAGTTTTTTACCTTTTCTTTCAAAGCCTCTGGCAGGCTCTATGGTATTTTGATATCAATTTGACGTATTTGTCCTATAACAGGGTACGGACAGAGGGGACAACGATCATGGTATGGACAGATCGTTGCATCATTTTACTCTAAATTACTTTGGAGTGAGAGGGGACAACGATCTCTACATACCCTGGTGACATCAAGGCACCCTAGCACGTACCATTTCACATACTTTTATTTGTCGTTGACTATTTTTAAACCTATGCGTTCTTTTGCAAACATACCGTTGCCAACAACAGATACTTGTTATTTTTAAATTATATGGTGTATTTCTTCTTGTATAAATATGTTTCCAAGTCGAATTACTGCAAACATAAAACGTAGAACAGTTAGAAAAAAATGCAGTTAAACGAGCCATTATAATTATTGAGCCCTTTTCTGAAACTAGTATTGCTAAAATGTACTACTAGAATTATTACTATTAGTTAGATCTGTATATCTCAAACATTGTTTTTTATTGAATATTCTTTGCTAGCACATACTACATACTGTTTTACTCTGCAAACAATAAATTATATAGAATTTGCTTTAGGTTCTGCATTAAAATGCTATTATTGTCTGAACTCTTCCGACAGTGACTGCGGCTATCGAAATTTGACAGTGTTACGGTACTTTTGGAGCGACCCCTGTATATGTAAACTTTCGTTAGTTAAATCTTTATCCTTAAGTATTATTAGGTGGCTTTTTGGGAATTTTTGCATGCTTTAAATTAGATTTGGTTAGCGGTACCCTAGTTTTAAATACTCTCCTATAATTATCAAGCAGTCTCGTAAGCAACTCCCAGAATAATTACCTATATTTTACAAATTAAATTTATTCTGGTTACATTTCTACAGATATTTAAGTATGGCGGCTAGGCAACCATTATTGCACTTCTATTAAACTATTCCTTTGTTGCTAGATAAGGATATCTCTTATTGCAATCAAAATTTTTCAGGGTTTTTTGTTGTATCTTCTGGACCAAAATTTTGGAAAGTTTTGATAACTGGTAACTGGTGGATTTTTGAGCTCTTTCCCATTTTAAAACTTGGTGTAAGCTGCTGGTGCCCCGGCTGTGTGCTTTATTTGTGAGCTACTTAGTGTAGCTTCGCTCCGTTTCTATTCGAGGAGGATCTACAAAGCACATGTGCCCTTTAAGACGTTCGTGTTTGATTTGGTTGTACTTACGTCATTCGCAATTGCGGATTCGTTTGAGGCCAGCATTATTCTTGCACTTCTAATTGCTGCCCGTTATCACTTAAGGTAAGCTGTCACTAGCCTCGGCTCCTTATTCGTAGATTTATTTGGGCATGGTGCGTTTATAGCCATTTTCTGTCGGATTGGACACCTCCCGTTGGAGATTAAGCATTTCCCGTTCTGTCGCTTTTGGCTGGAAGCCATCCCGTCGATCTGGACCCCTAAAATTGACGTAATGCCTGTACAATCTACAACCCCCGTGGGCTACGCCTGGGAATAGGCGATAGTGCCCCGCTTACCTCCACGTCACACACGGCGTCCATAGCTTGCCTGGCCTTCGATAACTGCCGTCGTGGCCTTCGCCCCCCTGCGGCCCCAACTGTGCCCGATCGCCTGGGAGCGATCGGAGAGATTGGCCGTCGACGTACCTTCCTGCAGGCAAGACGTTAGCTTAAGTTATTGCCCACTGCGCCTGTTGAGTTTGAAGATAGAACAGCCGTGCTTCGTATAATTAGAAATGTGTGTTCTACCCGTGCATGCTTTTGATTATGTTAGATTTATTCTTATGATAGGGCTGTTGCAAAAATTTCAAGCGACTATCTTGGGCAGTCTAATTAAATAATAATTAATGTCAGATAGACCTACCGGAGCCAAGCTTTGGAGTTTCTGCTCCAGATTATGTCGCTATCTGTGTTGCTGGCGCTTTCGATTATCCAGCATAGGTGGGAGGCCCCGCTAGCCGCTGCCCTCCGTGAAACCCCCTGCCAACCGTATGTTAGGTCTTTCACTTATTTATTTCAAATTTAAATCTGTACTTACATTTCTCGCGGTCCTCGGACTCCGCCACTTGCACGTCAGCCGTGTGATGCGAAGTTAGTAGCATTGGTTGTGGCTCACGACCTCCTTACGGGAGCCGTTTACTTCACTTTCGAATCGCCGCGAATTGATTAATTAGTTTGTATCGATCAAACAGGATATAGAGCAGAATTAATATTATATGGGAAGACTTTGATGCGTTTTTAATATTAAGGACATCGACGTGTTTAGTGTGGCCACGCAAACGTACGTTGCTCCGACACTTAGAAATTATTTTGAGTAGCGTTTCAACGTCATTTAGAGCTAACCTTCGGGGTTAAACGTTAGCCAGGTTAGGCTTGTATCGCTCTGTATCGGCGTAATTGCTTTTGAGCCCGCTTCGCGCTCTGTACAGGTTCAACCTCCGCTATTTATTTTTAATTGCCTCCGCGACGCCCTTCGTAACTTTTTCCCTTTTTAGAGTGGTTGTATTGTCCGCCGTATCGCGACCTAAATTAATTTTACAGATAGGTTTGCATGGTAAAATTTATATTCGGCTTGAAACATTTACGTAGCCTGCATGTAGTTACTATATTTATGCACATTATATTTAAACTTGTTACGATATATACATATATACATATAAATTTTGATGCCTGTTTGTATTTATATTTGCACTATAGTACCCACCCACCAAATATTAATAAAGCTGTGATATTTTGATTGGTCGATGTTTTGATTTTGTTTGTTCTGCTGGGATTGTCTATACCTTGTGGAAGGTCCGACACAAGGAGTAAAACCACGTCGAGGACCTGGCGCCCTCTCCCTTCGTTGTAGTAAAACCAAAACAATTATCCTTCCTCACAACAGCGATGTCTATAACGAAATGCCTAACACGCTATTTTCCTGGCTTCAAGGCTTATTGTGTATCAGGAACTTATCTGGCAGGACGTTAGTTTATTAAACAATTAAGAATTACTTTTAACTTTTGATATTTAACAGATCCCTACGAATCGGATGCCTTTAATACAGGATGTATTCTCGTACTGCCACTTGCGGCGAACCCTTGCCATCTCGCCGGCTACAAGAATTGTACAAGTTGTGATACTGATTTGTGCAACAAACATTAAATTGCAGGTTAATTTTAAAAGTTAATATTTTGCTGTTGCATAATGTATTTTGGATATTTCTCATTAAAACTACCAGTAAAGTAATATGTGTGCTCATTAATGTGTATAGCTGCTACCACAGTGCTTATTATTTTTATTAGTTTTACGAAGTTCCTCTATAATCACTTTAGATGGTTAATACTAATCGTAGAGGGTCTTCGCGGCTTTTGCTTGCGTACAAGTAAACTAACTATTGAAAAAATAAAATAAAGCATGTCGGAGGGTAGTGGGAAAATAAAATACTCACCGTGAAAAAAACTGGACTGGACCTCCAGGTTGGGGGTTGAGGCGATGGGCTAGCAACGCATGCCCCCGTAAAAGAACATTTTTAGGCGCTAAAAAATCTGAGGGACATGCCTCGAAACAGCCGGACTGGAAACAGAAAAGACGAAAAATGCAACGGAAACGGATTTTGAAGATAGGAACGTGGAACGTACAAGGCTTAGCAAAAAAGAAAAAGGAAATAATAATAGAAATTGAAAAGATGAAACTCGATATTGTAATTCTGACGGAGACAAAACGGAAAGGCACAGGCCAAAAAAATATGGAAATTATATACACATATGGAGAACCGAAACATGAACGAGCTAAGAGTGGAGTAGCAATACTTATAAAAATCAAACGGCCGAATATCATAGAGACATGGGAAGAAGTGAGTGATCGGATTATAAATATTAGAATGAAAATTAGAGGACATAATACGACAGTAATAGCGACATATGTAATAAATGACGATATGCGTGCCGATGAGAAGGAAGACTTCTATAACTCATTAAATGAAGAAATAGAAAAAGTTAATAAATAAGAGGAACTAATCATAATAGGAGATTTGAACAGCAGAGTGGGGAGAAGAGAAGACAAGACAGTAGGAAACTTTGGAGACGGTTAATCACTCTATGTGAGGAGCACAAACTGATGATAGCAAATACATTCTTCGAACACAAATACATACATAGATATACATGGAGACACCCAACGTTAGGGCTCAGATCAATTATTGACCTGAAAATTGTTAAAAGGAGAAGAACGTTAATGATGAAGCACGTGAGAGCATATAGACAACCAGACTGCGGATCTGGCCACCACATAGTAGTAGGTACATTTATCAGTAAAGGACGAGCATCAAGAAGATGGAAAGAAGAGGAGAAACAAGAGGAAATGGTAGAAGAAATAAAATATCCGATATATAAAATAGAACTATTAAGAAAGGATAGCATATCAAAACTATATCAGGCAAGACTTGAACAAAACTTAGATTGGAGCGTAGACAAAAAGACAACGAACGAAATATACGAAGGACTAAAAATAAGCATCAACAAAGCAGCCAAACAAGCCTCAGAAACAAAAATTACAGGATAAAAGGCTAGAGGTATATAGTACAGAATTAGAAGAAAAAATAGAACTCAAAGAAAAGGTATATCAGAAATGGCTAACAAATAAAACATCAGAAGCGAGGCAAGAGTATAAAAAATGTAAGCAGGAAGTCAAAATAAAAATGAATATTGGGACAACGTAATATAAGTAATACAATTGGTTATAACAACAACAAAGAAGCATGGAGAGACAGAATAATAAAAAAGGAGTTAATATAAGTGTAATCACCCCGAAACAATGGATAGAATATTATGAATACACAATACCACAATACATAATAAATACAGATGAAACAAGAGAAGAAGCCAATACAAATAGTGAAATAACAACTGTAGATGTTAAAAAAGCTTTTAAAGGAAAGCAAAAATAACAAATCGGCAGGCCCAGGCAACATCAGAATTGAACTTATAAAGAACGAAGGGACTAAGTTTATGAAAATAGTCACAACACTTTTTCAAAGAATAGAAACTGGTGAAGATATCCCAGAAGAGTGGAACACATCCCAGATCATTACAATATATAAAAAAGAGGATAAAAAGTATTGCCAAAAATTACCGTGGAATCAGCATTTCACCATCACTCGTCAGGCTCTTTGGAAGAGTAATTAAAAATAAAATCCAAGGACACATTAAAAACTTTAGCGACGAATAAAGCGGTTTCATAGCAGGAAGATCATGCCTCGATAATATCTGTTCGGTGAAAACTATCATATGGCTTTCGTCGATCTGCGAAAAGCCTATGACAGCTGACCAAGATGTCTAATATGGCAGGCAATGAAAAAAATAGAAATAAAAGAAAAATGGATTTATTTAGTACAAGCACTATACCACAATACAACAGCACAAATAAGGATAGGCAATAAATTGACAAGAAATATAGAAATATCGAAAGGTCTAAAAACAGGGTTGTACACTCTCTCACCGATGCTGTTTAACATATATATAGAACAAGCCCTAGAAACTTGGTACAGAAAATGTGAAGGGATAGATGATAAAATAGATGATAAAATATTACATTCACTTTTGTTTGCAGATAAATTGTATTTGCTCAGGAAGAATATGACATGATACATATGCTACGCAAACTTAAAGAGAAATATGAGGTGTGGGGGGTTAAATATAAATCTGGAAAAGGCAGAATACATGTGTGTGGGAGCGCGAACACGCAATATACAAAATAGGAGAAAAACACAATCAAAGCATGCAGAAAATATAGATATTTAGGTTCGATCATTACAGACACAGGAAAAGTGGAAGAAGACATACAATAAAAAGTTACAAAAGGGAAAAGAGCTATAAAAGCACTACATGGGACCATCTGGAATAAAAGCATCACCAAGGAAACAAAAAGAAATATATCCAAGGCTATTATAGAAAGTATAACAAGATATTTAATTCGCACTCAGCCAACAGCCGTTAGGCCAATTATAGGCGTCGCTGTGCAGTTATGAGGACTTCCAACCTCACTAACGACTGTCATGATGTTGTTATGACCGCCGGGACCAACTTTTCTCTGTGATAGCCTTACCACGAGGCGCCGAGAGATGCAGCCGTAGAACTCCCATCCAAGTTCTGATCAGAGAGAGCGTTGCTTAACTCTGCTGATCGAACGTAGACGCTTGTTCAAGCTACACCACCCAGCTATGGTGAAATAAGAACAGTGGATCTAGACTATATGCAAAGATGACTGCAGTATACACTCAGAGATAGAGAATAAGAACAGAAAAAATATTGAGAGAAATTAAGGTAAAAGAGGTCAGTAATAAAAGAAGATTAGATAACAAAGCACTAGGATGGTACGGACACGTTTCAAAGAATGGAAGAGGAAAGGTGGCCCAACAAAATCCTACAGTGGCTCCCACGCGAAAGAAGAAGAAAAGGAAGACAGCCGTCAAATGGAAACAATAAATACACCAACAATGCAAGAGAAGGGTTTGGAAGAAGACGACTGGGAAGATAGAGAATATTGGCACCTGAGAAAGATCAACCTCTCAAGAAGAAATAAAGTGTTCTTTTCTGCCCCTCACCTGAAGTATGCTCTTCGAAACTCTCGCTGATTTGTGATCATCGGTAAGAACTAGACTACGGTTACTTAATGTTATAAATTAAGGAAGAAACAAAGAGGGCTGCAGTTGTCAACAACGACAAAAACAAAAAAAGTTTTACTTGCAGTCAAATACACTCACTTATCATATCAGACATCAGCTTTAGAAAACCCTAAACCAAGAAACAAGAAGGTTCAAATAAAGAAAAAATACTCCAAGTTAAATCAGGCACCAACGCTTTAATTAAGCAGCAACGCTCAAGTACCAGGCGTCAAATATTTAATTTAAAAAGAAACACACATAATACAATCAACTGACAATAGTCACAGCAAAATAATACACGAAAGTAGACAAAATGCAAACGCTAAGTGACTCCTTAGACTTCAATACTCGCCTGAAACCGAAAAGCGATAGATAAACCTTAAATTTAAAAAAGTCTAGATCTTATTATATAAACGGCGGACATCACGCTTATCCAAAGCCCTTGAAATAACAAACCGTATTAATATAGTCTTAAGTCAAAAAAATCAAAAGTCTTCGCTCAACGTCATCTAAGCAAAAGCAGAAAATCCGGTTACTATCCTACACAATTCAATAGCTCATGTTACGTTAATACAAGCAGTACATAGCAATTATATAATAAACTTCAAAGGTTATCTAAATATACTCAACTCGACAGAAAGAACACTATACTACGTTACATGAATTTGGAATACGCAAAATAATTTCTTAAATCTATAGGCAAACATACGGTTAATTAGATATTTTAACTTTGACACCTGTTATATGTCAAAAGTCATCTATAAATATTTATGTAAGTATTTGCCTTATCTAAAGTTTTTTACAATTTAATCTAACTAGCAGTCAGGTTTCAAATGTATGTCAATGTATGAGAATTCCTAAAGGTTAGGTCACACTTCACACATCAAGCTGCTCTGGTTAGCTACCCTGCATTCTTTCAAGGTTTTCAAACTTTTGACTATCTTATCACTTTTTCCTGTAATTCACCTCCATGTTCTGGTGCAGAAAAGCATGCTCTTTTGAAATACGTTTCTGTAATAAAACGTTCGATTTATCGAATTTGTTCACGAGCATTTTTGCTTGGAAATTCACCTGTAGGCCTCGTATTATTCGGGATACTGTAGTTGACGCTCCTGTAAAGGTTATTTTGTGATTTTCGAAGACCAAAGATTGGTTTGGGATATGGTCTGCACATAGCACGTTTCACTTGCGAAATTAAGGGTGAAATACTCTAAGGGTAAGCTCTAACTTCCGTTTATTTGGTGTATTCCTATCGTTTAGTTTTGTTTATGCATTTTTTTATTTACGGCACGGAGCGAGGACTGTTCGTACCTTAAGTAACTACAGCTTGTTCGTATGGGGGCTCGTGCACATGAGGATTCCAGCCTTGGAGCCTAATCGAGAGAGCTAACCTGCAGTTCTGCTGTCCGAATTTGCTATATGGTCGCCTAGGCGTCAGACGACGCTGTCCGACAGGACTTCCGACAAGCGTATGCTTGCTACCTGCTGAATTCGCCTCATAAGGTCTGTCTCAATCAATAAAATTTTGCCCTGCTTTGAGATGTCGACCTCCGAGCTCACTTACGATTTGGGAACCCGTTTTTAATATGTTACCTTGCGTTATCTTATTTTACATCTAGAAAACCTTAAATTTCTTTCGCAAGTAGTTGGAATTAGTGTAAAACAGCACTTTTCTATGTAGTACAAAACAATTTAGTTAATCCAGATTCAGTAGTTTGTTTACTTCGTAACCTGTGTTAATCAAAATATATCGGAAGTGTCACATGTACCACTCACGTGAATTTTAATGGTAATTTTGGGATTTGTAAGGTACCGTGCATGAAAATCTAATTTGATTTCGGCTTTTCACGTCCGATTAGTGAACAAGAATTCGGTAGAATCCAACTTATGATAATCCCGCACTTGCAAGAATTTGCTTTAAATTCCATTATGCTACACATCGGCACTGATGAGATTTAAATCAGCTACAAGTTATATTCCCAAATTTTGAAGCTCCTTATAATCAGAAACAAGATCTTGAGTTTATGAGAGCGATATTGTCAATTACTGTCGACATCTGAATGCTCTTGCAATAGTGGGTTTAGGGACGAATTCAGCTCGACATCCAAAATTTAATCTGTAATAATTTTGTAGTAGTCATACGTGCTACTGACAACTTTCTGGTAGTACAAATTGCCAATTTGTCAGTCAATTTGTAATCTCTATATTTACAGTAAACATCCGCACCTCAATTAAATAAATTATATATGAATATTATATTCACACATTAACTAATTGAAACTACTCGTATATATGTAAATACTTGGGTTAGTTTCTAAACCACTCTTTATGTTGTAATATTTTAATTCTGTGGTATTTATGCTATATATTTATGAATTTATTACATCTGGTTTGCCGTGTTTGATTATTTATTTTTTATTGTTGTGAATGTACTACCGTTGTCGTTACCTCTATTGCCTTTCAGGTTTGGTTAGTAGTACCTATCGTAGTGTACCTTTTGATTAGCAAAGTGTTGGGTTACTTGCTACTTGGCGCTCATATTTTTTACAGCTTCAGATTAGAGTCTTTTGTTTAACCCATGATCACCTCCGGCTGAGAAGTCGACTGCCTTTGCTTTTCTCCTTTTACAGTTAGAGTGACAGTAAAAACCCATTAGAATATCAAAAAGAACAAAAATTCGTAAGCAACAAATGATTCAATACAAGTTACTAAATTTTAAATGTATTTCAATTATTTTATTAAACCTTTCGTCAATTTCTGTCACCCTAGGATCTCTGACAGGACACTCTAAGGGCCCTGCTGCTGTGGAAAGCGGTAGCGGTGACCCAGTCTCAGTCAAAATTTCCGTGCCCCTCAGACGGTCTCAATGCTGCCCGAGTGCTTATAGCTTGGTGACGTCGAGATACAATCTTGACGTTTGGCTATAACGATAGTCCTCTCAACCTTAGTGTATAATATACTATCTTACAGTAGCGGCTTTTAACGTACTTTATGTATCGTTTTCAGTGACCAAAAAAAATTATTATGCATAAGTAGCAAACATGTTTCACTATACACTGAAACCACAAACAGCTAACATCAATGCAATGGCAATACGATATTTACGTTTGCATAAATTATTTGGCAGAATCTTCACTTAATTCAGTTTGTACTGTTTTCGATCTTTCTTTACTGTGAGAGAAAAAGTATACCAAACGCGAGTGAAATGCCATTTTAGTATAATAAAATAGTTATTTACATTACAAGTGCGGGTGGGTCGCATTTTACAGCGTCGCGTCGTGCTTCAATAAAACCGAGAGCTGTAAAATGCCTAACGCACCGAGTATTGTATTACATTTTTTGGCCGACATATATTTTTTAAATATTTTCTATAAATTCATGACTTCGCTTTCGAATATCAAACCATCAATCAAGCTTGGCATCAGTAAATTTTGTAGTTGACACTTTGAAACGTCAAAATTTGAAGTCGTAAATATCAATTTTCTTTATTTCTCCTAAACGCAACTGAACGATAAAACACGTAACTAGCGTTTTGCTAACACCCGTTATTCTACAAAGCAACTTTTTGTTTAAGGGTCTCTGAAAGCTATAAATTTTCTAGTCATTTTACCGCACCGCGGTGCGCCAAAGCATTGACTAACTATAAAACCGTACGGTGGACGTCAACTGCGCATGAATGTGTTGTTTACATGTCACGAGACCAAAAAAATAATTACAATTTAGTTACATTTTAAAACAAAAGGTTTGATATTTACAAAAAACGCTATTAAAATAACCTTGATCACCAAGGTGAAATTATCCAAAATGATCGTTCCAATCCAGTAATTAATTCCAGACATCAGAAAGATGTAAGACATACAGTACTTTTCAATCCAGCGCGCCCGACACCGAGGTAAGCCTTACTTTCCCATTGGTGTCAATCGGGGTCGAGTTTGGACCTAATCACACGCCAGATCGTGACGTGATCGCAGTAGATACTATAGATAATAGGGAGTTTTTGCAATTGCGTTCCGCTAAAATAGAAGCCCGCTAAATCTTATGTTACCTAGCGACCTCAACGATACAGCCAATCAAAATTTTTCGATTTTAGCGTAACGCTATCGTAACGCTAATTTAACATGAAGGTGTGCAAAAGCTCCCTAATGTGACAGTTCCAGAAAAATCAATACCCGCTACGACAGGCGCTGCAAACACCGACTTAGGATAGTTAGATAAAAGAATGATATGTTTTATCGGAATTTTTCCACTTTCTAGGGGTGTACATCACACGACGTTTCGGGAGTTTTTGATCTACTCTCGTTGTGAGGTGTTTCTAGTTAGCCCTGAGAAGGACTCCCGAGATTCTAACCCAGGACAGCTGATCGCTGTGATTACTAGCCTGTCATCTTTACCACTAGGCCACCAGATCGGTTATATATTTTAGTTATAAACTTAAATATATCTTACCGCTGTATGCGCAGTAGAATGTTTTTCTAATTCTCTGCGCAGCAGTGGCATCCAAATGGGCTTTAGTTCTGCGCTAGCCTGGCTAATTGATTCTACTACCAGCGCTATGTATGTAGCTTCTTTCAGCTTCCTACGGAACCTGTAAGATATATATAAGTTTTGTAACTAAAATATATAATCGGTCTGGTAGCCTAGTGGTAAAGGTGACAGGGTAGTAATCACACCGATCAGCGGTCCTGGGTCCAAATCCCGGAGTAGGCACGAGTGTACGTATAAAGACGTACAATAGTAGTCCTTCTCAGGACTAACAAGGAACACCTGAAGACGGGAGTAGATCAAAAACTTCCGATACGTCGTGTCATATGCACTCTAGACAGTGAAAAAAGTCCGATAAAACATATCATAATAGACCACTGCCATCAAATAATATTCAGAGAACAACTAGATACAGGAAATTACGAAAGAAAGAACTCACTTATAATTTCTACGGAATTGAGGGTTTTTGTTTTAGTGTAAGACACAGGAAAACAAACTTTAATTTTCGTTTAGAATAAAACTTGCTTGACAAAAGTAAAAGCAAAATTCTTTTCAAATATTATTTTTCTACTGCTACTACAGTTTAAATAGTGACGTTAGCACCTGCATAAAATTCAATGTATGCACAACTAATATACTTAGAATTAGTACGCCGTAAATACGCCACAATTGGCGCTTGAATCTGCCGTTCACGCGGACTGAAGACATACAAAAATTCAAGCAATGAGCTCCACCGCCTACGCAAACCTCGTCGCATTCCTTCTCAGCTTTCTCCCAAAAGATTACTCAAATAGAAGGACCTAAATAAGTATAAAACCTGGATGTTTAACCTGCTAAAGACACTTGAGTTTAGCAACCAATCCATTCAGCTCCAATTGGAATAGCCACCAGCTGTTAGGCCCTCTGAACCCTGCCGATTCGGTGCTGTCATGTTTAATTCCAGAATCTCCCGTTTCTAAATATAGAGATCCTATATGTACTAAGAGATGAGCCATAAGATTCACAAATAAAGAACCATGTGATATAGCAAAAATATATATTTCATTTGTTTTACTTGGTACTTGGTTTAAAATCGACAAAAATGTAATACTTTATGGTTTGTCGTTCCAAAATAAATCAGCTACATGTTTCAACACTTGCATATACAGGTACTCTGGGAAATACATCGTACAGCGCTAAGCGAATATTCTTCTGTGAGAGCACCTGGAGCTACCAAGTATACCAAAATTATTCCATGTATGGTGGGCTACAGAAGATACTTGAGAGACATTTTAGCATCAATCCGACCCAAATGCATTTATATTTATCGTTTTAACTTGTCCATGTATTGCATAAATTTATATTTAATGCGTTTTTCGTCTATAAACTTGAGTATGAATCGAACCGTACGGCAAATTATATAAATGAGCAAACTAATGTCTGAAACCTTTTTGTGGCGTGATATAATTCATGTTCTTTTTTGGGTATTTAGCCACTCTGAAAAAATAAAAATATTAAATATCGAACGTTTCGAGGGACAATCTGCCCTCGTTATCCACGAATAACAATTAAAACTGAAAATGAATAAGAAAACTCAGCTTTTCACTGGACTGAAAAACGACCAACCTCCAATGAATTTCTTGATTGACATTTGATTACGTATCCCTACGTCTTGTCTAAAAATATTGAGAAAGACGAAACACATTTTTCTTCGTTAAGTAAAACATACGCCGCTTCTCTAATCTTTAGTGGACATCTTTGTGTTATACCATTGTATTTTGTGGTTGGTATTCCAAGCATGTTCTTCCAGCGTATACTGAATTGATATGTTTTTATCATATTTGTATGTTCTTTAACTTTAACTTTTAAACGTCTTCATGTTTCACCGATATATTTCCTGCATTACAGGGAATCCTATATATGTAATTCCTTTAATATTATTCTTCGTTGACCGGTTTAAGCTTTGTAAGAACTGACCGCAAGGTATTCATCGTTTTGAATACCGTCATAACATTTAATCTATTTTCAATTTGTCTAATTTTGTCAGATATACCTGGAATATAACGTATGGTTAGGGTATTATATTTCTGAGTGTCATTTCTTTGTATGTGTGTGGCATTGTTTGTGTATGAAAAATGTTCCGAACAAATGTCTCTGGATATCCATATTCGTGTAAAACATTTATAATAAATTCTTTCTCTTTTTTGCAAATTTCATTATTAGAGCAAACAACTTTGGCTCTGTCGCAGAGACCTTTTACACCTGTCTTTCTTTATGTTTTGGTGACGGTTGGAGTTAAAAAGTAAGTACCTATTAGTGTTGGTTTTCTTACGGTATACTGATGTTTCAATAATATATTCTGATACGAGTTTTATAAAAAACATTTTGTAGCACGAACGGGTTTAGGGTACGACAAGCGAAGCGGTGCTTGCAACCTAACGTGTAAATAACTAATGCTGCTCAAGTTTGCGACTAATTTTCAACGGGCGACAGTTAGTTTGTAGTAATCTTTCTGAAAGTGTGCAGTAAATTTTCAACAATTTGCAGCACAATTTTGCGAAAACTTATAGTAAATATTTAAGACGTTTCAAGAAAATTTTTAGGCAGTTTGCACATATTTCTCGAGCTTCAAGAAACAATGGCAAATTTGCAGTAAGGGTGAGCAAATGTAAAATTGCAATAGATTGTGACGAAGTTTGCAGTTTCCTTGGGTACTATAACGGCTTGAGCGTCTTCGTTATATTTACACTTAATTTAGAAAAATAAAACATGTCTTGATGTGACGAAGTAAAAACCCAAAACTGTTTATTTACATTTCGTAACTAAGTAATGGTCGCCAAGGCTGCATGTAGCGGTAACTACGTTACATTAATCCCCCCCAAAGAGTAAATGTTTGCTTGCTATAAAGAAAAGCTATATATAATTTTGAAGAAATAATATTTAGCTACAAAAACTTTTCGATAATCCTTAGGGCTAATTACAATATGTAAGTAAATAAATACAGTTCAAGGTCTTAAGTATTTTATTAACCTGTGGCAGCGCAGCGGTGGTAAAGCGTAACCTGAAAGAATCAGAGAAGAAGAGGCGGCACATGGCAAAAAAACAGAACTTGCAACAAACAAATATTAGACAAAACGTAAAAAACGACAAAAGGTAAGCTAGGAAATGATTCAACTATTATAAATTGATCATCATTCCCTGAGCTGAAGCGTTTTTAACAAAAAGGAAGCAGAAGCCAAACGAATTCCCCACCAATAGCACATACGCACGCGAATCGACGTCGGCCAAACTACCATCCGCGGATGCAGCTGGAGCCGGGTAACATGTTATAGTTATCTCCAACCACCAAGCTACACAACATACGCAGCCACCAACGTTCAACGCACGCGCACACATACAACTAACCAGAGAACTTAGCTTTGTATGACAGGTCGCATGTTCCAGGATATCCTGAAGGAAGGGGTTCAAAGGTAGACCAGGTCGATCTGGTTGCTGTTTCTTTAAAGTGGCTTCAATTAGGATGGGTTTGGGGCTGCTTGTAACGATTCAGATCTGCTGCATGCTGCGTGTGCTGGATCCAAAACGGGGGGTGTTGTTCAGATGGTTGTTTAATTGGCTGATGTCGGAATCATGAGCAAATCACGTCTCAGGGTCACCAAATTATAACGGCTTGAAGATCTTCATTATATTTACACTTAATTTAGAGAAATAAAACACATGTCTAGATGTGATAAAGTAAAAACCAAAACTGTTTATTTAAATTTTGTAACTAAGTAATGGTCTCCAAGGCTGCATGTAGCGGTAACTACGTTACAGTACTTCGATACAGTTAAAACTTTAAAATATTAATTTAAGAATGTTTCGGGTAAATTCTATCCCCATATGCAAGCAAAGAAGAAGTAAACTTTAGATTAACGACTGTAACTCCGATCAGAGCTCAAGTATAACCAACTCACGAAGATTTAATATTTCAATTCTTTTCTTGTAGCAAGAAATATTTTAAAAAAGCATGGATAATACAAAGCCAAAAAAATTAAAGAGTATCTTAATTTATCTCTATCACATTTTAGAGAACTTGTAGCAATGTTCTAATTTTACCAAATTTGCAGTTAATATTCAGATAATTTCCATCATAATTACACCGAGTAGTTTATAACAATTTATTTTGCAAATTTGCAGGAATTTCGTAACAAATTTTCAATTAATGCAAAATACTATATACCTACGATAAATCAGAACTACACCGACGAACACTCAGAAATGGTAAAGGGGATCAAAATAAGCATTTTGAAATAAAAATATCTATCCAAAAGTTGCTACCTTCGGTGCTACAAAGAATTTTAACAAGGGTCTTTTAATCCCATATTCGCGCAGTCGATTTCCGATGCCAAATTACTCCTAACCTACCCTTCGCCTCCTCCAGCTGATATACTATAGCAGCGAGCCAGTTTGGGATTTCAAAGGTAACGCCAGCAAAGGAAAATCTTTGAAGCACCCAACCGTGGCACAACTTTCGGCCTAACTACTTCCGTAATCAAATAAAAGTACAACTTAAGTGGCGAAGAAAGCCCCTTCAGCAGCCGTGAAGGGTCTCCAATGAAATTAAATCCCGAAAAACATAACCCGGAAAACCACAGCACCAATTTTCTTGCTCCTGCTAATATCATGGGTCGCAGGCGGGCTCAAAAGTAAATTCGCGAATTGCCGACGTAGGATTAAAGTGGCCAGCAGAACTAACTTAGGGCAAAACTCCGCCGCGGGGCCAAGCGTTTACCTGCAAAATTTGGTTCTACGAACACAAATACATCCGAAAGCACACCACGCTTTCGCACCGTAAATTCCCTATCAGCCATTAACAATTATTTAAAGGACAACCGGAATAGTTCTGGCGCTGCCTACTTCAGTCATGATGTAGATCACCTGCGTGCGTTATTACCAGTAACACCACTACCTTATCAACGGGTAATTCTTGTGAAAGTTTGCAGACGCTAATTGCAGGAAATACCACCTACCCTCTTACGTTGAGTGCAAGGAAAAATGTAAATCCCCAAGAAATGTGTTTGATGTGTAGACAGAAGCTGTCTTTTCTGTAGTTGTTAACTTGACGTCATACTCATCTTTACATTTATTGAAGACCTTTTGAATACATAAATTTGTGTTTAACACTGTTATGTTACGGTTTCTTTAAAATAATAGGTCCTGCACTGAATTGACGATGTTGTACTTCTTGCCATACCCAAGACGCCTGGAAGATGAATGACGACATTTTCTCTTTGCGTTCTCACATTCAGCGGTGGAAATGCATTTTTACCTTGAGTCATTAAGTGTCATCTTTACTATAGCAATATTTGGACCTATCTCCTCTCGAATAACCGCTGTCTTCGTCATCTTCATCTAAAAGTGCTTAGTATTTGTTTCATGGTCGCTACCGATAGTATAATCATTATCAGCAACTGAATTTGCTGTTAGATAATTCGGCACATTCATCTGTATCTACTTCTTTGTAAAGAGCCTGTATCTTGTCCACTACCTCTCAAGATAATCTCGAAAACCGTTAAGTAAAATATACGCCGTTTTTACTTTCCCATACCCATAGGTATAGGGAAGTCTTGGAATCATGAAAATTTTGGAAATCGAGATTTTCACAGAAATATCCGTTTTGGGCCTCTAGGGACCCAAAAAAGTGGTTTTTAAAAAATGTCTGTCTGTGTGTGGGTGTGTGTGTGGGTGTGTGGGTGTGTGTGTGGGTGTGTGGGTGTGTGTGTGGGTGTGTGGGTGGGTGACGCTCCTACAGCCGAAAGTATTGCTCCGATTTTGATGCGCTTTGGAATGCGGGGGTGTATCGAAAATTCATCGACAAAATAAGCTTTTCAAAAAAATCCGAAACCGGAAGCGGAAGTTACGCATGTTTTTTTGGTACGACTGTTTTCGTGATTAAAATTTTGAAAATTTTATCACGGATAACGATAGAGGGTCGTAAGACAAATCTGTTAGTTTTTTGCCGAACTCGCTAGGTTTAAAATGAAGGGCGCTATGATTTTTTGAAAATTTTGAGTTTAACGCCCTATTACTCAAAAACGGATAAATCGATTCAATTGATTTTTGTTTTCTGAATAGTATATGAAGGCTAACATGAGGTGATATAAAAAGTGTTTTGAAAAATATTAAGGGGCCTAAATCACAAATTATCAAAATTTTGGAAATTTTCTAAAAATCATTTCTCAAAAACTGCCCACAGGAATTTGTTTAAACTTCATACACTGATAGACCCCGAAAAGGGCTATCGATCTGTTTTTTAAAGAATCTCATGAATTATCTGTGGTGCCCTCTACGAAGCTTTGAAGTTTGAAAATTTAAACCCCTTTAATTAATAAACAAAAGAAGATAGGTAGCTGGGGTTTTCACTGAATTGCTCAGTGCATAATGGAGCATATGAATATGCAAAAAAATATTACACTCGTGGATATATGTAAGCGCACCGGCCCCCTTCCCCCTCTATTTTTGAAAAATAATTTTTTTATTCTAACAGTTGTTATATTTTTGCGTCAAAGAATCTTTTTCCGCGAAAATAAAAAAATCGATTTTGAATGCCCTAGAAAATATAATTTCCAGGTACTTAGAAAATTTCACCTCGGTGCTACAGCCGTTTTGAGGAAAATAATACATAATAGCACAGTGGCGGCTTGTCCACTTGGCGCCATCTACAGAAGCTCGGTGGTCACGTTTTGAACTACACATCTTATAACATAAAATCGTAGCTCTCTTTGTTTGCGTGTAACTATGTTTGTTCGCTATCTCCTCCGAAGATACTGGACCGATTAAGTTGTACGATGGCTTAAAAGTTTGCTAATTTTCAGACTTATTTAATTAACTTCTCTAGGCAGCAGTATAATTTAATTAACTTCTCTAGGCAGCAGAGCGGAGCGCCTATCGCTGTCTACTATTAGCTCAGGTGCGCGCATTATTCAAACAGGAGAGTGTGGTTCTGCGGTAAGCGTGCTGGCCTATCACGCGGGAGCCCCGGGTTCGATCCCGTCGATGCGTCTTTTTTTTAAATTTATATTAATGAATCTCTCTTAATTTTGCGAACCGAAACGTAGTTCGGGTGACTCACTAGTTCTTTTATATTTACTCGCAATTTACGTGAAAGTGTAAACGCTTATCACGGTGAAGACGTGAGTCATCGAGTTGAAATTTTGATATGTTGTAAAGACTGTTGAATAAAGACGATATGAACAGTTTCCAGTATGGGAAAGTCCAGGGAGGTAGTCACGTCCACTTTTTTTAATTCTACTTTTAGTTGACATCGATTCTTTAGACAAGATCGTTGTGTTATGCCACTGTATTTTGTGGTTGTTATGTCAAGCGAATTCTGCAAGCTTATACTTACTGTATTAATAGCTTTTAATAATATTGTTATGTTCTTTAACCTTAACTTTTAAAGGTCTGGGTGTTTCACTCATATAATATTTCCCGCATTCACAGGAACTACTATTGTAATGATAACCCAACTGAAAAGGCTTTAGTAATAATAAATAAATAACTAGGGCAAATCACCACACTTACATAAATAGAATAGTTTTTATTAGAATTCTTGTGTAATTTCAGGGCTCATTAAAATGATGTAATAAATAATGTGCAAAATAAATGGTTTATTGCCTTTATTATTTTATTTATTGGCAATTTGTTTAATTAATTTGCTCCAGCTTACAAGAGAAAAGTTTTGGATCTGCAGGGTTGGATCTCAACACACAGTATTACAATTACTGTTAAGTAGAACTTATTAACTTGTATGGCAAATGCCCGACCTTCTTTCAAATGATAGCTTAACCTCCAATATTGACAACTCAAAACAGATTTGCTTCGCTCGTACAAAAATAGTGTAATTGAATTGACAACACCAACAATAAATTGAGAAAAAAGCCTCAGGTAAAAGCAATGCAAATAATTTTTAGTAGCTAACCTGCTTGCTTCTGTGACGTAGGGACGCGTTATCCTGCAACTATTTCCTTTCCTCTGACGTAAAAAGGCACGCCACCCCGCAATTGTTCTGTATCCGGCTGAAATCTCCTCCAAATTCTAGATATCCAAGGGACGCCACGACGATGGCCGCAATCTGGATCAATCTACGCATCTAAAACCATGTTCACGAACTCGTACGATGTCTCTGCTTGATCCTGCCCAAAATTGATAGAGCCTCGGAACTGATTTACCCTTTAATTTTATCTCTAAATGTCGGTTTCGTTGCTGATTCATCAAAATCAAAGGACGCCATAGCGATTATAAACCTGGTGATGGCCTTCTGCTCCAAATCTCTGGACGTAAGGCTCAATCAAGGACGCCCCTACGTGATGCACATAAAATGTCAGCTGGCCGAAACCTCAAACTATTCGAAAACTGCTCGAAAAGTGACCTCGATGTCGGACGCACTTGTTCAATTCTTGCAGCAACGCTCCCTCTTGACTGGGGTATTCTAACACGAAGAAACTTTACACAACTGCACTCTGCGGACTGGTGATTAAAATAAAACATTTTTGGACTCACATAAATAAAATTTAATATCGATAAGTTACAACTTTCTGGGAACCAAGCTTAACAATCACCAACTTTTCTTATGGCTTCGGTGAGTTTTGATACAATGTTGTTACTTAGGAACTAAATTGGCTTGCAAATAATGTCAATTCGAATCACTCAATAACCTTAATCTGCTTTTAACCGCTATAGATTTTACATTGGAAATGTTTAACGAATTGGAGATGTACGCTAGTACGAGGCCCCAGGAGCGATTTGCATGTTGTATGTATTGCAGGTTAGTAGAGTACCTAGAGGCGTTCTGGGACACTTCCGGTGGTTTGAAACTTGGCTAAGTGTCACCTGGCGGCCTCTGGTTTGAAACTTGGCTAAGTCTAGTCGAAGGTCACGGGCCTAGCCGAGGTCAAGGTCACAGGCCTAGCCGGTGGGCGTGGCCTAGTCGGGATCATTGACCTCGATCACTTCCGGGAATTTTTTGGGTTAAAAGTGTAGTTTTTGAAATTTTCCCACGCTCGAGCGTCTGGGATGCAGACATGTCTATTCATGCAGGATGTTATCAGTAAATAGAACAATGAAAAATTTTCTCAGGCTCGACCGGATGTGAGTCATCGTCTGACAGACATGCCTATTCTTGCAGGATGTTGTTGAACAATGGCATCCATTGTTTTAAAATCAGCACGAAATTCGAGAACAATGAAGCTATTGTTGTCTGGAGATTAAAAATGTGTTGATCTGCAAAAAATTCAAACAAAGAAACCCATTGTTTTAGAAAAATCAACACAGTTGAAAGTTTTTGCTAATACAGTTGATGAGTCTAGAGATTAAAATGTGCTGATCTGCAAAAATGATCTTGAAATAAATTTGTCAAGTACTGATGTCTGTTACGCTTCCCTTAGGGAACCAGAGCTTAAATCTGGCGCCTTAGACCACTCGGCCAACCTGGCATGTTCCTGTAATCGGGCACAATGGTGTAATAAAACAACAATGTAAATATATTTGTATTTATTTACCTAAAACATACATGTATAAAAATTATTATAAATACATATCAGCTAATTATTGTGCTACGGATGTCATCTCTGTCTGAACGATTTCCTCGAAGACAAGTTTCGTGCTGCTCCCACACTTGCCACCCGAGATGATATTGTAGCGACGTTTTCCTAATTGTTGCAAGTCAGCATCTGTTAGGCAATCGTAACGTGCTGGTAGAATGAATCTGAAGTTGTCCAATTCCACCGCCACTTTATTGCCGTATTTAGTCGGACATCGATACACATTTATTATTAGATATTTTTCGTCAATCTTCAAATCTCGTACATTTCCCCACTCTTTAACCTCATTTAAGTTGCAAAGTTTCTGGTTGAAATCTGCCATGTTTTTGGAAGGAACGTGTGCAGGAGAATGATAAAAATACTACAGCACATCAGGTTTATATAGCACCGAGGAAAATTAAGTGATGAGTCATCACAACGTGGTAATTTAGACAATATTTTTAGCATCAATCCAGCTATTGTGCTGATTTGAAAATCCAAGCCATTTTACAAATACTTTGTTACGTTTTCGTTTTATTACACGTTCAACGAGATGTATGTCTGGATATTTAACTTTTTGAAGCTCAAGATCGTAGAAACATCCTTGAATAGACCGATGGGAAGCATCTTTTAGTAGATAGGTAATAGGATTAGTTAATTTAACTTGATCGATTGTGAATATTTCATTAGTCCAGTTGGGCGTATATCCTTTATCGAATATTGTTCGATATTTGCTAATTCGCACAGGATCGCCAACCTTAAATTTTACATTACTTAAATCTGTCATTTTTATATGATTATAGGCTTGATTGAGAATTTCCTTCTCATTACTCTTATTCACATCAACCGGTCTTTTACCAATTGTACTATGTTTTTTGTGATTGTAAGTGTGACTGACTTGAGATAATAGAGAAAGCCATTTGTATGAACCTTGCAAACTAAACATCTTCCACATAATAGATTTAAGTGTACGATTTACTCTTTCAACGACACACGCTTTTTTTGAACTAAATGTTGAGAAATGGTTAATTTTATATTTATTCATTAGTGTTTGAAAATCTTTATTGAAAAACTCTTTACCCTGATCTGTCTGCAAGTTCTTCGGAATTCTACCGCTTTGAGATAGTATTTTTTCAGTTGCACTAGTAACTTCCTTAGAGGTTTTGGTTTTTATAGGCTCTAACCAAACATATTTTGAAAATACATCTATAATTACTAAAATATATCGATAACCTTTATTTACTTTAGAGTATGGTATCATTTCTACTAAATCAGCCTGATGAAGATCATCCAATCCTTTTACTATTACACGACGCCTTCGAAAATTTATTCGTGCAGGCTTATGCAACTCATCTACTATTTGAGCCTTAATCGAACTGTTTATTTTCTTCCGAGTCATTTTGAACCTCTCTAAATGAGACAGTTTCACTAACTGAAGGTTTAGGCGGAGGTTTAGTTAGTTTTAGAGAAAAGTAGAGTTGATCAATTTCAGCTTGAATGTCTGCAATAATTTCATTTGCTATTTCTATATTTGTACTAGCAGAGTTTTCGTGTTTGGAAAGTCGATAAATAATCTTATTAAGTTCTTTGTTAAGGAGGGTCTTGTTGACAGAATCCTCTTCCAATAGAAGATTGGCTAATCGTTTATGCTGAAGATTAAAATATTCACAGTCATCGTAAAAGTATAGATTTCTGTGCTGAATGTGACGACCGAACTTATCTCTCGACATTGTCGAACTGACTTTATTCAATGATTCCCGCCTCTTTTAACTCTTCTATTATACTAACAATTTCATTTCTATGATTTGTGTGACCGGATGCTTGAGAAGCATACAGTAACTTTAATCAATCGACTAACTCATTCGGATCATCCCAGTAAACATAATCCATCGGTTTATTGCTAACTTGTTTATACATTTGCTGCATACCTTTACCAGAACGCTTTTTAGCTCTTAATGGCACTGATGAAGACGAGGGTGATGATGACAGGTTAGATTTTATAAATTTCTTGTATTTCGTTTGGTTGAAACCTACCTTCTGCACATTTTTATCAAAATTTCTATGCGCCGCACCTGTTCTGTTTATGATATCATTATAATTTGCACTATCTGTCAGCGTTGGAGTTATTTGAGGATCGTTTTTAAATAGTAATTCGTACAAACCAGGCGTACCTTCATAGCGAACATTTTTTACAATTATATCAGATCCCTTTATATCTAGCTCATCTCCACCAAAATAAAATTGGTTTTTATCAAAATCATATCTAATTCCATACCTCCCTAGATTTGGTCTTTCTATAAGATAATTGCTTACATATTTCCTAGGAAGTTTATCATACTGTTCTAAGAAAGAACTTATAGCTTGCTGTTCTATGTTGGTAGACGGTTGAAATTTGTTTGCTATAGTCGTATTAGAATCATCTTCGGCGGTTTCGCACAATACTTCATCAACCGGTTTTGGTGTAAATAATTCTAGTTTTGAAGATGGGAGATTCTCTTTTTTATTTATCACTTTTGCAACACTTTGCATTTGTTCGGTAACAGGTTTAAAAAATTTACCGAGGAGCTGTTGTTCCACCAACTTACCCTCCTTAAGAGCTCGAACTTTCTGTCTTATAATATTTTTAGTTTTAATAAGTTCTGTCGCTACATTCGATTTCATTATCGGCGCAAGTATGTAAGCGGTAGACGGGTAGACAGCTAGACAGCTAGACAGGTAGACAGCTAGACAGGTAGACAGGTAGACAGGTAGACAGCTAGACAGGTAGACAGCTAGACAGGTAGACTGGTAGACAGCTAGACAGGTAGTCAGGTAGACAGCTAGACAGCTAGACAGGTAGACAGCTAGACAGCTAGACAGCTAGACAGGTAGACAGGTAGACAGCTAGACAGGTAGACAGGTAGACAGCTAGACAGGTAAACAGCCAGTTAGACAGACTGACAGATTCAAACTAGTTCACACGTCAACAGCTTTCTATCAAATAATAGACATCAGAATTGTTAAATGTATATATACGAATCAAATTCATAACGATAGCGCCCATTATTTAAATCACTATCTTTGTCTATTACCAAAAATCCGTGTTTATGACTATTCCAGCAATATGCGCACATTTCTTTAAATTGTTCGTAAGTCATGTCGGTATTAACATGATCTCGATAGACCTTCTGTAAATTCATATCGTCCTGCTTAAACAGCACCAGCATGTTAGCATTATCGCGAATAAGATGTTTAGGAATACATGCATATGTTTGACAAAGATAGAAACAGTCTATATTTTTATGTCGACCCATGCTAAAATATTCTCTCATAACGTCCTGTTTGTCGCAAGCAATGTCATCAAAAATAAAAATGCTGTTAGATTTAGCTTGGTCGGGTGGTACAATGTTCACACCATCGCTGTATGTATAGTAGCCAACCTCAGGAATTAATTGAAACAACATACTTAGATATTCAAACTTTGCTTGAAACAGCGATTTTGAATATATATAAATATTTTCAAATCGTACTCCATTAACATCTTTTATTAGCGATATAATGATGTTTGTTTTACCGCAATTCGATGGGCCTAGAATAAGACAACGTATTGTGGAAGGTAACAACGGTCCGTGTCTCCTGCTTAGAGATGCAGTATGATTATCATGATTTTTTATTGGCAAACTATTTTTTAGTTTAACTACCCTCATGACGTCTACTTGGAAACTCATACTAAAACTGCTACGCATATCTATATATATATTAAGATCCTAATCGATCAGTTCTCAGTTCTATATAATGGTTCGAAGTCGAAACAACAAATCAGTCCATCGCCGACGAGGTGCTGGTGTACTCAATACGCTCATTAATAAATTGCCTTTCGAATTGCACATACCAGGATATCAATATTGCTGGCGTGGCACAAAACTTGAGAAAAGAATTGCACGAGGAGATCCTGGAATTAACAAATTAGATCAAGCGTGTCGTGAGCACGATTTGGCTTATGCAAAACATTCTGATAATATGGAGGAACGACATAAAGCTGACAGAATTTTAGCTAAAAATGCTATTGGACGTATTAGAGCTTCAGACGCTAGCTTAGGTGAACGTGTCTCGGCTGCAGGAGTAGCTACAGCTATGACGGCAAAAGTAAAAATGGGGTTGGGAGCTAAAAATAAAACTGGTAAAAAGAGAAAGAGAACACCTGGAGATACGCTTACTTTCAATCAGGTAGTGAAAAAAGCACGAACTGAATTAGGAGGAGGAGGACTGCTGCGAGACTTAAGCGATGCTACAAATATTGCTGTTAAGACAATTAATAAAATAAAGAGAAACAAGATTATTAAAACTCCTCGAGTAATACGTGTGCCAAAAACAGGTGGAATGTTACCCTTGATTCCAATCTTTGCTAAAAATAAAACTGGTAAAAAGAGAAAGAGAACACCTGGAGATACGCTTACTTTCAATCAGGTAGTGAAAAAAGCACGAACTGAATTAGGAGGAGGAGGACTGCTGCGAGACTTAAGCGATGCTACAAATATTGCTGTTAAGACAATTAATAAAATAAAGAGAAACAAGATTATTAAAACTCCTCGAGTAATACGTGTGCCAAAAACAGGTGGAATGTTACCCTTGATTCCAATCTTTGCAGGACTTAGCGCGTTAGGAGCTCTTAGCGGTGGAGCTGCAGGAATTGCAAAGGTGGTTAAAGATGCTCAGTCGGCAAAAAAACAATTAGCAGAGTCTGAAAGACATAATAAAACGATGGAGGCAATAGCTTTAGGTAAAGGGTTATATCTAAAACCTTATAAAAAAGGATACGGATTGTTCACGACAAAAAACTTGTAATGCAGCTGCCAAACCGGGCCTTGTCAAATATCGATTTACAATCATACGCTAAACGTTTAAAAATTCCTAACTTTCGCGGCATTTTTATGAGAGATGATTTACCAAAACAGGTTCGAAATATAGAATGCGGTATTGTAAATTTGGATGATAAAACCAATCTTGGTACACATAGGGTGGCTTACATAAAACGGGGGAAAGATGCAATTTACTTTGACAGTTTTGGAGACTTAAAACCTCCAATAGAAATTGTGAAATATTTGACAAGTGGCAAAAATGGCAGCTGTCATCCTATTAAATATAATCACCAGGCATTTCAAACTTATGATTCTGTAAATTGCGGGCATTTATGTTTACAATTTTTGCACGATGCCATGTGTTAGCTTCCTACCAGTTTACTGCGAGAAAAACCTGTCCAGACCTGTCCAGACTTGTCAAGACTTGCAGATGTGGGGGGGATGACGTCATCGTCTAAGGACGTACTTATAGTGTGGGAATTCTGAATTGTACACATTGGCATTATGAAGCAGCAGCAACGATACTATAAATATCGAATGCAGTTCAACCGCTTTACTAAAAATCTGGAGAAATTGAACAGAGATATAGAAATATATTGTAAATTAAAAGATATTTCAAAGGAACTTTCTTGTTTGAAATTAAGCGAGCGGCAGCCAGACCTGAACTTGTTAATAACCCAGTTTAAACATGACTTGGTGTTGTATGACAAAGATCGCCAGAAGTAAAATCAACAAGCAGGTTCACTTTGACCCGATTGTTGAAATTCGTCAGAAAGAAGAAGAAGAGGAGGATGATGAACTTCCATACAATTACTGGCAGTTGTGTGCACTCGACAGGATGAGGTTTAAGAATAGAATAGATAAAATGTCTCTATTGTTAGAACCTATCTTAAATAAACAATTGCAATGTATACTGAATAAGGATGTAAAAGGAAAAATAAAACCTATTGTTTAATAAAAGTTGTTTTATTTCCAGTAAGATTCTTAGAGAAGGAAGAGGAGGAGAATGTAATTAAAATTAAAGGTCTCTAGATGTTTTGTTTCAGTTCTAGTTAAACCGTCTACTATTAAACATGTCGTGGACGTTTACCTTGTCTGGAAATGAATCTGTTCTCACAGCTCAGTATCCATCCATACATCTGGATCCGAAATCTGAATACGTTATATGATTAATCAGTTTTGAAGCTTATAATACTATACCTAATATTGATTCGAATAATAATAAATTTCATTATACTGATATTGATGGTAAACAAGCTGTAATTGAAATACCTCACGGTTCATATGAAGTTGCCGATATAAGTCAATATATTAGACATGAACTGGGTATAGGTGTAACAAAGTCACCCTCCCCTCAAGCAGGTAGTGCTAATGATATACTAAAACAAAATATTGTGCAGCACCAAGCAGAACCTGTGCTACATATTAAGCCTAATAATAACACGCTCAGGAGTGAAATTAAATCGTCCTTAGCAATCGATTTTACTGCTAAAGATAGTATTGGACAGTTATTAGGGTTCAAACCTAAGAAATTGAAAGCTTATGGTAGATATATTTCCGATAATCCTGTAGATATATTTAAAGTTAATACTATATGTATTGATTGCAATATCGTAACTGGTACTTATCACAACAGCAATGCTGTACACAGAGTTCATCAATTTTTCCCTACAGATCCGCCAGGATTTAAGATTGTAGAAAATCCCTCTAACGTTATATATCTACCAATCAATACGAGAATTATTGATAACATTGTCATACAAATACTGGATCAAAACGGTAAATTGGTCAATTTCTGCGGAGAAGCCATCACAGTAAGGTTGCATCTCAAGAAACAAAATGGTGGTTAGATACAACTCTCAGCAGCAGCAGCAGCCGCAACAAACATATATTAGGGATGATCAGTTTGTTTCGAACATCAGTAGGCTGCCTGCAGTCGATAGATTAACATCTGCCAATAAACTGTTTCTAAAATCTTTAGGTTTGAAGCTAACTGCTACTAGAAGTGACGGCGAGGGGGAAATCAAAAAGAAAAAACATCTGGACTGTTATTAAATTAAATTTTACTGTTAATATTCGAAAAATTTTAATATTCTGTAATATTAAGAGCGCTTGTTTTACATCAAATAAAAATGACGACTTCTGAAATACTAAACGTTACTGAAACAGCTTTTCAAGATAACTCGATTGTCTATGCGGAGAAACATACACATCAGCCCTATTCTTCTACAACATTTAATAATAACGATGAAATACGAATACCTATTTTACATCAAGATGTGTACACTTTACCGTGCAAGAGTGTTATATGTTTCGAAGGTAAATTGTTAAAGGATGCAGATAGTAAAGCTACTGCAACGGGATCATTTACAAATTTAGGCATATCTCACCTACTAGATGAAATTAGATATGAACTTAATGGTGTAGTGGTTGATCGTATAAGAAATGTTGGTATAACTGCAACTATGAAAGCCTACGTGTCATATAATTCGACTCAAAGTATTCGCTTGGAGAATGCAGGTTGGACACCTACCAAAACATCTATTGACGGATTGGTCGATTCAAAAGGTAATTTTCAGATATTTGTCCCCTGCGAAATGTTGATGGGAGTTTTTGAAGACTTTAGAAAAATTTTACTAAACGTTCGACAAGAATTAGTACTTATTAGAAGCAATCAAGATTTAAATGCTGTTATTAATACGGTCGATGAAAAACTTAAAGTAGAATTAACAAAAGTCTATTGGAGAGTACCGCACATTTCGATAGCTGATGTAAATCGTTTAAAATTACTAAAATACATTGAACAAAGTAGTCAGTTGGAAATCAATTTTAGAAGTTGGGAATTACACGAGTATCCGGCATTACAACAGACAAAACGACACACTTGGGCAATAAAAAATGTTAATCAAGTAGAAACTCCGCGTCACATTATTGTAGGTTTCCAAACAGACCGAAAAAATAAAACTGTCAAAAATATGGCCCAATTTGATTCTTGCGATTTAAGAAATATTACACTTTATCTCAATTCCGAAAGATATCCCTATGATAATTTAAATCTGGAATTTGCCAGCAATCGATATGCGCAATTGTATGAAATGTTTGCAGGTTTTCAATCATCTTACTACGAGCATGACAATCAGCCTGTTCTTACGCCCGCACAATTCAAAAGTATAGCTCCGCTAGCCGTAATAGATTGTTCTAGACAAAATGAAACATTAAAAGGCGGTGCTGTAGATATTCGACTGGAATTCGAAACCAATACTGATATACCGAAAAACACTTCAGCTTACGCATTGATTTTATTCGATCGAAAAGTGAAATATAATCCTTTTACCAGTGACATAAAAATAGTTAGCTAGATACTAGTTCAACTAGTTGCAGATTGATTGTTCTTTCGACAACATTAGCGATGAAATTTATAGATATTCAAGGCTTTCAGTATAAAAATAGCAACTTTATTTGCAAAGAAATAGCTGTATATGATAGTGATACAAATGTTACAATCCACCGGATAGTAGAACCACCGATACCGTACGAACACCTTTCAAATTCTCTAAAAGATCAAGTGATTTGGCTTACAACTAATTTGCACGGGTTAGAATGGAGCAATAATAATCAGCATGACACAATACCATACGAAAAATTGTCTCTGTACATAGGAGAGATCATACAAAGCGGTGATTCCATATTTCTCAAAGGGTTAGATAAAAGAAGATGGTTTAAAAAAATGCTGATTGCAGAACAAAGTGATAATGTAAAATTTGTTGATTTACCAGCTTGCCCAAATATAAAACAATTAAAGATCTTGTATAATTATAATAATTTTTGTTCTCATCATATTGGTACACGGGTTCAAT
>CALNHX010002704.1:103496-170478 GCA_940337035.1 Agriotes lineatus
GTAAACCTATTTTGCGACATCTACAAGCTACATTACAACCTTTGGTGCATTTACAAGAAATGAGTTTCAGCAATTCTTGGAAAGCTGCGTTTTATACAGTGGGAATGGGCATTAACCCACCCTTTGAATGTCTTCCTCCCCAGGCTAAAGCTGATTTTTCGTTTCCATTCCATAGCAGAATTTAGTTGTAAGTACGGAACGCGTGCAAGCGCGCTGCGTCTTTGGTTGGTGGTAACGATGCTAGATTTGGTAAACTTTTATTAATAGATTGTACGAAACAGTGATATCTATATTTGTTCAATGATTCACAGTGTTTTAATTCATACAGAAAAAACTTTATCTATCTCCTCTGGGGACGCGTTCAGCTTCAGGTCTTTGGAAATTTGAACAACTTTCTGTAAGTCTATCTCTTTCTGTAGAAGTTTAACAAACTTTATTTTCCCCTGCCTCTATAATGCGGTAACAGTATCACAGCCACTAAATGCGTGTAGAAATAAAATGTTGTCCCTAATTGAAGCATCCAAATTTATATTATGGGGTGCATGCATCCGGCTCCGAATCTTTCCTTTGCCCGGCCTCAGAAAATAAATATTAGAGCGAGACTGATTCAAGGCGTCAAGAATTACCAATAAATCACTGTTTTTCCCTATTATAATTACCGATTTCTAGTGATTTTATTCTTCAATTGTAGTGTTGACAATTAAGGTATTAGCATCTTCAGCAACCTGCTTGACTCTGAAACCTTCGTTCGTTAATCGTTTACACATTATCGACATTATTCGACATTTATTCCTCTCATTTGACAAAAATTTCCCCTGGGATACAGTTGTTATCATTTTTTCATAAAAATGTATTTCCGCTGATGAACCAATCTTCAATCGGCGAAGTCGTTCAGCAGTCTTGGTGCTTTTTGCTACAGCATCCTCCGGGTATCCATCGAAAACTATTACTGCATTCATTGAGTAAAGTCTTGTTACATATACTCGACGTATTTATTCAAAATCGCACAATACGATACTTGTTGATGCCAGATTATTTTGTCTGAAATAAAAAAAAAAAGCAAATGCTCTTAGAATATCCAGCTCTCGACGCTGTATAGAACATTTCTTGTAGATAATTTACTCTCCTTCAATTTTGATAATGATATATTTTACTCTAAAGTTGATACTAACCGAGATATTTACAAATAATGAAAAAAATTAAAAGTTGTTGGACCATTGTTCAAGATGGCGGCCAAACCCGGGCATTCTAGGGGGTGCAATTTTAAGAGACATTTCGTAACACGAAATCAAACAGATTAAAATTAATTCCAGCTTGTCCGGAATTGCTCCCGCTAACAGCTATTTTAAACGACTTATCGACTGGCTTAATATTTGTGAACTATAATTTTAAGATAAGCGAAGGACTAAGTTTCCATATTTAAATAACTTTTTTCAAATTATTTCAAATAATTTATATATCAATTACCTAGGTTCAGATATTATTAGTGTTAATTAAGTGATATCGATAGTATAAAATCAAAAACCTTCAAGCTACGAGTATATAGCGACATAAATAACCCAATTTGAAACTTTAAAATCGCAGATTATATATCAGATGTATCATAGTATTTAATTATCTAAATCAGTGCAATGATTTTTGATTAAAATTTATTAAATTTCTTGTACTGATAGGTAATAAATAAATAGTACGTCGTTACTTATTAACTTGCAATTACAATTAAAAAAGTAAACAAAGTCTAACAACCATATTGATGTGTATCTAATGAAAACTTTTAGTACTTCTTCTAAGTATTGTTCAGTGACGATTTAAGAACATTACGTTAGACGTTATTAACCAGGAGCTAATGCATTGGCTGCGTCATAGAAATTAAGGCTAAACTCGAACTGGTTCAGGTAGAAACTCAGGAGGCGGAAGAACCAATTAATGTTACCGAGTAATTTAGAATTTATACGCATAATTTTGGTAGTGATGCAATTTTGATTGCTTTATTATACTCTTATGTTGAGGTACTACATCTAAACGAGTATTTATACTGCCTAGGTACAATTTCTTTTAATTTTATAAATAAATTGAGATAAATAAGTCAAACATACTGGGGTTAACAGGATTATTATAGACTTTAAATATTTATTTTAATTGAAAAGAAAAGAAAATTTGAAACAATGATTATACCGAAAAATAAGTACACGGAGATAAAAAAATGCTATTTTTAGTTAGACAAGGAAAAAGCATCAACTTTTTTATTTTAGAGAAAATACCATGAATTGTGATGGACCCTTATTTGTTTATTAATTCGCTTTTGGGGTTGTTTATAAAATTAATTTAGACCGATTAAAATATGCTGTCTTGTGTTTTTATTTACTTGATCTAAAATAAATGGTAGCATGCCCTGTAAGTATTTTATTTATCTGCAATTTATTATCAAAATGCTAGCTCAGTAGAACAATTAACTCTATTCCCAGGGGTGAATTCCTAATAGACTGTAATTTATACTTGATCTGATGCGCCACTGTACACCTGAATTAGTTCCAATACACAGTAGTTATTGTATGCAATATGTCAAAACCTACAAAATGGTTCGTATCCTGCAGTCAGCGTTGTTGACTTTAAAATAATCAAAATTGTGAACATTCGCAGAGGTATTTATTCAAATCGTAGTGCTTTGGCGGTTATTATTATCATTTGTTTCAGGCATTAATTTGTTATATGACGTCAGAAGGACGCCGACTAAATATCGCAATTATTTTACCTTCGCCTATCCTCAAATTAGGGTAAATGGTTATAATTTAAGTTGCGCCTTCGCTGGATGCTAGGATATGCTTGAATCTTGATAAGCAAGGTCTGGTCTCGTATGCACACAAATTTCCCGATCCTAACACTGATACTTTTAGGTTAAAACAGTACCTTAAAATTTGGTGTGTTTTTCGCAATATTCGGCAAGGGGCCCCAGCTGGTATCTTCCTCTGGAATGGTTTCCCCCGGTGTTTTTGCTGTTGGTCGGTCTCCTGCACTCCTGCCTCATGCGTCGTAGTAGAAATCCCTGGCTTTGGACCATTCCCACATATACTTCAACACTTGGTCAACACAATGATACACTTTTTAGCTCGAAATATTTTAATTTATTACATAAAAACTTTAGTTGAAGTGGAGCACAAAACTACATGTCAAGCTTAATTTAATTATTCATTTATTCTCCTACTTTGTCCGTTATTAAAACAAATTATAATCTATCACTATGGTTACTAAGCTAACGGAAATTAGTTTTGATCAAAATAAGTACATTTAGGAAATAAGTTTAAATACAAATTATTAAATTTACAAATTTCTTATAACTAAAATATTGTCCATTTCTTAATTTTAAAATGTCTCTTTGCGCCACAAACACGTTTTATTATTTGCTCTGCTCTTTTTCACTCTCGTTAATTCCACTAAATATTTTATAGAGTTCATTTCTTCATAAATGCTTTTCGATGTCCTTCTGTCTGCCTTTCACTTGCTTTTTCATGTCTTGCTGTTTGCTTTTCCCTTGCTTTATCATATCTTGCTGCCTGCTTTTCCCTTGCTTTATCATGTCTTGCTGCCTGATTTTCCAATTGCTCTTTCCTGACTTTCTGCTAGCCTTCTAATTTGCTCTATGCGGCGTATTATTATTTTATTCTGGCTTTCTATACCTTTTTTAGATTGCTCACAATTTTACTTGCTTAGCTATACTGAAATCTAAGCTTCATTGACCTGCACATAGCAAACCTCTGCACATAGCAAACCTTTTTGTGACTATTCATTTCTTTCGGTTCGGCTATTCATTCTGCACAAACCTAATATTTAATTAATTTGGACTTCAACTTCAACCCTGTAAAAAGCAATCTTTGCCCTTTGCGTTCCTTACTCAATTCATCTTTTAATACAGGCATCTCTTTTCCAATGCATTTTCTGATTGAAATTTAAACTTAATATTGCAGTTACATAAAACACCCCAACTATGTGCTTATTGACTTGTTTCTTAAGTTGTACTGCAAGCAGAATCGGGTCGTGGGCCTAAGACCATCACAGTATATACGTTTAAATATTTGCAATCTAAGCTAAGTTTTGAATATAAAATTTAAAAAAATTAGGCGGAATAACTCTTAAAGTTGTTTGATAAACGAAAAATAATATGTATATAATTTTTTTTTAATCTAGTCAGCTACGCTATTACTTATAATTAATTATAACTAGCCAGAGCTGTCATTACTTAAGTGTTGACAGCTGTAGCTAGTTTGAAAGCAATAAAAAATATCGCGGCACATGAAACTGCTCCTACTTGGACTGCGCACTTACAAAATAATTTTCAAGTGTTTATGGCAGCAAAACTCCATATTAATGTTTTTATGCCAGTATACTCTTTAGGAGACTAGGTCAACAACTAAGAATTTAAAAGAATTTTTATTTAGTTAAAAAAATTAGAGTTACACTACTAGTTCTATAATTTAACGAAGATTTAAAAAACATCAAAATATGCAGAGTGATCCATTTGAAATAACAAAGTTGATTATCGTGCTATTTTAATAATATTTTAACAAATGATAGGAAGTGATATTTTAAGATAAAACCACATCAGTTTATGTATTTTTTATATAACCACTTTACCAAATTTCATTAGCCTAAATTAATAAGTGCAAAAAGTATTTTAGGTGTACCACAAGATCCTGTTACCCCCCGTGTACCTAGTGGATATAGTATTATTAAAGAATGTTACTTAATTAAACTACTTTTTAGATTACTTTAGTATGATTGTTATGAACATACATTTTTGAATTTATAATATAATTTATAGTTATTCTTATTTATTAGTAGTTTTGATAATTTAAAGATGTTACCAGTATACGTTTAAGTTAAATACTTAGTTTTTAAGACTATTTTGATAATTTCAAATAAATTATTTTGTATGTAAACATATTACACTATGTGTACCGCTGACCACAGAGCATTTTTTTATTCATGCACTTTTTACTTCCTTTTGCAATAAAGGAAGTATTGGATTCACCCCAAAAATTCGAAATTGAGTTTTCAACAGATGTTTTAGAGTCCCCTGAATCCAAAAAACATTTTTTTTCATAGGTCTGTCTGTGTGTCTGTCTGTCTGTGTGTCTGTCTGTGTGTCTGTCTGTCTGTCTGTGTGTCTGTCTGTGAACAGAATATCTCAAAAACGAAAATAGGTATAGCGTTGAAACTTCATATACAAGTTTTGTGTACTATGTAGATGCGACAGCAATCTTATGAAGAAAATCGCATAACCGGAAGTAGGTGTTTATTCTTGTGATTTTTCAGTTTTTTTAGATTTTTTCAAAAACGACTCTAACGATTTTTTTCAAACTTTACATTTTTATTACATTCTTAATGTGTATTGATGTGAGATAGGTGATTTTCCAGTTGAATACTTCTAAATTAGGATTATATTGTTTTCTTTTCAAGTTTTTTATTAACTCCTATTTCAAATAGAACACTCGGTATATTATTACATTTTTGAATTCAGCTTAAAATTTTAGAGAAAAATTGTCTCTTCAACTAACGCTCTATTTTGTACCGTTTTTGTAGAATTTGTGGTTTTTGAAAATTTTTGGCAAATGCTTAAAAATTAAACATTAAATTTTTGGCTAATTATAAGATCACTGTAAAAGTAAGTTCTGTGAGTGTATCACACCAGATTTTTTAGCGTTGTAACTGGTTTTAATTGTTTAATATGAAAATAGTATCTATCGAATAAGTATTTGCTTTGGTATATGTCAAAAGTGTTTTGGACGTTTTGATAATGTATAATGGTTTATTATAATGTACATTTTATGCATGTATATGTATGTAATAAGATTGTATTAAACATGAAAATATTTTTAAATTACTTACTTTTGAGTACTTAGTGGGTACCCCTTTTATTCCCTGTTTGTATAATTATAGAATAGTAGAAGAAGGACAGTTCGCCCCTCCACTTTTAATTGATTCGCGGATCCGCCACTGGATTCGCGGTTTTTATTTTATAAGTAAGCGTCTGAAATTGTGTCATTATATCAAAACTGTATTTTAGTTTTAAAAATCCCAGTATAAATGCAAACGGACGAAAATAAAAACGCAAACACTTTGTAATAAAGAAATATATTGTTATTAAAATAAATGTGTTTACAATACTCGACTCTTATTTCTAAAAAACTACATTAACCACATGTGAATAATTATTTTAAATCGCCTCACTCATCGCAGCTGTTCTCTCTCGCTTGCATTTATTTAATTTAAAACAAAAGCTTTTTGCGCCGGCCCCAAGTCGGGTATGAACCCTAGTTGTCACGAGATTGTCATGTTTGGTTTTTATTTTATAAGTAAAGCGTCTTAGTTACTTTGAAGCACACCTTTTATAAAAAGCACCAGTCAAATTTAAAATAAATCACTAGGTTTTGGCGAGGGCCGGCATCGAAATGACAATTTAATAATAATTTTCAAAGTACAATACTCTAACTTGTTGCAATTTTAGTAAGCTTTGAATAAAAACAGCAATTTCATTGAAAAATATTCTGATACAATTATTTCGAAAATCAAAATTTCAGTTACGTAGGCTCATTGTTCATTTTTATTACGAAAATTAACTCAAAGAGATTGACTTTTTGAAATTTTACACTTTGTAGCTGTAAAATAACTTCAAATACTAATATTTTAGCTTTAGATTTTGTAATTATTGCAGATTCATGAAAACACAAAAGCAGAGTGGAAATAAAAAACACATACACTTTGTAATAAGCAAATATATTGTTCTTATTTCGTATAATACTTAATAATATAAAAATAAATGTACAGCTGAATGTCTTATTTTCTAAAAATCCTCTAGCAATTTACTAAACTGTAGTTTGAGGTGTACAACATTTCAAATTAAAAAAGCTGCAAGTAATAAAATCAGAATTCGTTTACATGGGATCGTAGAACAAATTTCATTGTAGCATTTTAAAGTTTAAGGCGCTCCCAATTCAGAATTCCATTCGTATTTGATGTTCAGGTCCTCTGCCTTAAAGGTGTTTTTCTAACGGCTCTTTTTTTGGAAGTGCTTCCTAATCGACGTTTTTCTGACTGAACATTTTTGATGTGGATTTGGATGAGTAGCTGGTGTTTTTAATCGGACTCGCAGTTATCAGTTTCCATGTCGGTTTTTCCTGTAGCACCAGTCGGGGCTGGCACTTTTTGCTGCTTAGGTTTAGCTAGCAGCACATTAGCAACGTTAAGGTCTTTGATGTAATCAGCAAACTGTAGGCGTCCGGGTGGATTAATAGTTTTTCGAGGCCTCAGAGTGTCGTGAACTAAATCGACTATGTTAGACACCGGTAAAATTTCACCCTTTATAGTAACTGTACCCTTGTGATCCCAGCTCACATCATTTGAGGCACTCAAAATGAGTAAGAAAACTTCAGCTTTTTTCTTAAAAGTTTTGGGAAGTGTAGATAAAATAATGGCATTTGATAGGCTGTTACTGCTTGTTTCAATAGGTATTTTGATTGGCTGCCGTGCCTGGTTTGTGAAATGAAGGTATCTTTGTAACAATTGGTTATACTGCCCACATTTATCGTGATCAGTTAATTTGGACTTTAAAACTTTTTGCATTTCGTCATCAAGCTGATAATATATTTTTCTCCGCATTATCGCCAGACTTAAGGCTTTGGACAAATTCCGGCGATACAACCAACATATTCCGTGCTTGGTCCATTTTAGTCGAAAAAGGAGCTCAGCCGTTTGTTCTGGTAGAGCCGTCATGAATAAACTAACTTAAAATCAAGACTTTCATAATAAATATATAAAAAAAATATGCCAGGTACGGGAATCGAACCCGCATTCTCTCTCGAGATCAGAGCTTAAATCTGCCACCTTAATCATTCGGCCAACCTGCCTCGCTGTATAAACGAGCACTCTGCATAATTAAGAAAGAAAACATATAGTTTAAAAGCCTTCTATTTGCAATTTCATACAATATTTCATATAAATTCCTGAGTGGTGTAGCTTGAACAAGCATCCACGTTCGATCAGCAGAGTTAAGCAACGCTGTCTCTGGTCAGAACTTGGATGGGAGTTCCACGGCTGCATCTCTCAGCGCCTCGTGGTACGGCTATCACGGAAAAAAGTTGGTCCCGGCGGTCATACAACATCATGACAGTCGTTAGTGGGGTTGGAAGTCCTCATAACTGCACAGCGACGCCTATAATTGGCCTAACGGCTGTTGGCTGAGTGCGAATTAAATAAATAAATAAATAAATAAATTAAGTCATATACAAATTTTTAAATCGGGTTTGATATATATTTATCGAAGGGGTTGCCCCTCATCTGACGTTTTATTATTATTTATAGTGATTCCTCATCGCTGAATTTACAAGAACCAGCCTGCCTGCTGTGTGACGTACGCAATGTCTCCATACCTTTTATTTTAAAATTTGTAAAACCAGAGGCCCAGGATGCAGCCGCACCAGGTAACAGAGTACAATGGTTTAAAACGAGTTAGTGCGGCAGCAGTTTGGAAAAAAATCTGAAAAATTTCAAATTCAAATATTCGCGCGAAAATTGAAAATGGCCGCCGCATAACTCCGGAAGCAAATTAAAAATGGCCGCCGCGTAATTTAATCAGAAGCACATATCAAAATTAAATATCAAACTTCATATGTGATTAATTAGTAGGTACCTAGTACATATAAAGATTAATTAGAGCAATCCGCGAAATTAATTGGGTCAAACCGCGGATTTAATTCGAGGGAACCGCAAATTAAACCGCGAATCCAGTGGCGGATCCACGAATCAATTAAAAGTGGAGGGGCGAACTGTCCTCCTTCTACTTAGAATGCTAGGGGTAGATCTTTTGACAGGCTAGGTATTTTTGAAAGCCACCTTTTCATGTGCCTATGGCATTCTATACCTCACACAAAATAGCATTGCCTGAAGCAGTGTGTTGTTTTCGATGCCTTTTCGTAGTACGTATAGATTTTTTTTTAAATAGACAAATGTCCTAGAGTGGAAATAGTGGAATACGTACCTATAAATTCAGAAAACCTTATTTATTACATATTATATTTATTACACTGAAATGTGATTTTAGGCATTGAAAAATTGCAGGGGGGAGGGCGGATTGTGACTTTCAGTGTACAGTATACAGGGTGATTTATAACGGGCGGACCAAACTTCAACCGTTTGTTGGGGAGGTCATTTTGAGTAAAAAATGTTATATGAACATAGGTCGTATTCCATTTAGTTAGCCAACTACAAATAATCAAAGTTTTATTAAGGGGCGGGTAAAGGTAAAACTGCTCAAAGTAGTCAATGTTTCAAGCGTCATATCTAATACGTATGTGGGCCAATCATATCAAACTTTTATTGTTTGATAGCCTGTAGTATTATCTATCAAACGATATGGATTTCATGGCAATTTCTAGATAAGGTCATTAAAAAATATTTTAAAAACGTCTTGCAATTTATCTTCAAAGAGCTTGTTTTTTAGCGTAAACAGAAATTGAAATTTATGTTTAATTTTTGACAAAAACACCTTAAAATGAAAAAGTTAGTTGTAGAGTTGGCCACTTCGTGTCGCAAGACGTTTTTCTCAAAAACGAAACATAAGTTTCAAATTCTGCTTACGCAAAAAAGCTCTTTGAAGATAAATTACAAGGTGTTTTTAAAATATTTTTTAATGACCTTCCTATCAATAAATTGCCATATCGTTTGACAGATAATGCTACAGGCTATCACACAAAAAAAAGTTTGATATGATTGGCCCACATACGTATTAGATATGATGCTTGAAACATTGGCTACTTTGTGCAGTTTTACCTTTTCCGCCCCTTAATAAAACTTTGATCTCTTGTAGTTAGTTAACTAAATGGAATACGACCTATGTTCATATAACATTTTTTACTCAAAATGACCTCCCCAACAAACTGTTGAAGTTTGGTCCGCCTGCTGTTGATTATCGTCTTCATCTAAGGCACGTTTCCCAAAAACAGAATAACTTTTGGCCATCCACTTCATGTTTTTTTTCACAAGTGGACGAAAATAAAGTATGATCAAAAATTACTCTCATCTAGTATGGCTACGGATTTTTTTCTAATATATGAATGCAACTATGTTTACACTTAAATGTCAAACTTGTTATTTGATTTTTAAGTGGGTTATAGTTGCATTCATACATTAGGAACAATTCCATAGCCATACTAGATGAGATTAATTTTTGATCATACTATAGATTATCTTACAGTAGTGACTACTGATCTATTTTATGTCATTGTTTTGAGTGACTAAAAACAGCTGTTATTCACCGCAACTGAAATCTTTTCTTATACTTATACTACTAATATTTCTATGACAGTTCTATGCCAGTTGACAGCATGAACGTTTGTACGGTTTTCGTAATTTATTGTACAAAAGCAACTAATGTAAGATAAAACGGCGTACTTATATCACACGTGAGTGAAATGCCATAATGCGCTCGTGAGAATTACCATACTTGCGGTAACGGGCTCGTGCGTTAACAAAAATCTTACTCGGGTATAATGACGTACTTCTCTCACCTATAACACAATGTACTATTACATATTATAGAGCACAAAACTAAGAAAATAACTTTAAATTTAAATGTTTCACAAGACGGATACCGCAGTCTTGTTGTTGAAGCTGACATTTTCTTTAAAAAATCGTGTTCAAATTCAAATTCAAAGTTTTACAATGGGCATTGTCTTCAACTTTCATAATTTTCATAACTGGGTAATAAAAAACTTCAGCGCAAATAAAGAAAATCGCTTGCAACATTAATTTTCTCTTAACGTTTGGAAAAATTATTGTAAAACAACCATCTGGATATTTACAAAATATAACTGTGAGAACCCTTAGAATATCTGCGGATAGAAGTTCTAAATAACATGTGAGCAACTGGAAACAAAATCAAGCTTGGCTTTGAAACAATTAAGTCATATACTCTATTACCTACTTCTGATGTTTTTAATTTAAATATAATTGTTATTATAATAAGTACTCCATATCCAACGTCATGTGAATTGATAATCGACATATGTTTCAATTTTCAAAGCCGAGCTTGATTTCATTTTTATTTACTCACATGGTATAATGCAGGATGTACATGACAGTATTCTAGCAGATAGATGGACCGCGGTAATAAAGCACCTCAAGTGTATAGACACCTAAAATTTCATCTATACCATCCAATCTAAGACAGGAACTCTAACAAATAATGACTGCAACTGATGAAATTCATAAAACTTAAAATATTTTAAGGTCTTTGAGAACATCGTTTTTACGAGCGAGATTCAAAAACGTGGAGGATATTTTGAGTATTTTGTGTTCGGCGCTTTTTTTTTAAATCACATTTATTTCGTCAGTTTTTTAATACTTAGTAGTTGAATATGATTATATTGTGCTATATGTTTCCAGAAAGAAATCATATTTAACGGTGAAGCCATTCCAGAGCAGTGTTTCGATGTTCACGCTTTCCAAACACGCGATAATTTAACGAAGCGCAGGGGGGGGGGGTGCCCAAACTGTTTAAATTTTTATGGACACCCGGTATACGACCTATTGGCTTGTTGCCCAGGTCCAAACAATTAGATTCGTATCGCCAAATAACGTGTAAAGTGGGCGTTTGTTCACTCCATTGACCTTTGAAACCACGCCTGATTCGTGTTATCTGCTCAGCATAGAAGCTACACACGTTCTAGTGCGATGATTCGATCTCGCACTTCCTGTCTCAAATACCACTAAAGTGGCTTAATTACTTGTTTTTCGTCGACGTACTTTAAGTTCTCTTCTAGTACCTCGTCGTGCACATTTTATTTACGTTGTTCATCATTATTTTTGCTACAATAAAACTCTATTCTACCAACTATCACTGTTATTCTTTCATTTCTTTAGTCGAGCTACGTTATTATTTTTATGGTTTTATCTGACGACCAATTAGAGAGCATCTCAAACACCAATTTGAATTCTGCGAATTCTGTATAGCCTAAATGTATTTTCTTCTTTTCATTTAAAGAAAATTGAATCACATTATGTAGAAAACGTTGAAACTGAATTAGATTTCAGTTTATCTATGTAAGTCTTTTTCAAACTTTTTAGAATTTGTAATCTAGTTTGTTAAATCTACCAATATCATAAATAAATTGCATTTCTTGCACACTATTTGATATCAAGCGCAAGTTGTCAAGTATTCTAGGACTAAGGTTTTTGTTAAGCTCCAATTGATATATTTTTTACCTTTGAGTGCGTCTATGAGGATGTTATATGTGACCAGTGGTGGCTCGTGGCGAATTTTTATGGTAGAGCGGACTACTGAACGTAAAATAAATTTTCCACCCCCTCACAGACAAGACAGATTCCTATATTCAAAGATTTAAATATTTCGCATATGGACTGGTAAAAGTTAGCATAAGTGAAAACATTTACCAAGCTTCACAGACTAATAAAAGATAATGGACTGAGTCGAATATATCTTTCATTTTTTGTTTAAATATATAATTCGGCCAAAATATTGCATCTCCACCGTTTGAGAAACATAGATGGAAAATGCATGCGTGATTGACGTATATTATTTCAAGATGTGCGACAATTTACCAGTAAATTATGAGTATAATAAAATAGATCATATTAAATAGTATAGCTATTTAAGTTATTTTATGATAATCCTAACGTCTCTTATGTCGGAATTGCACAGCACCTTTAAATATTCAGACATATCGGGGCATTTCTCCATCAGTCCCGTACGTACCAAAGATGTGTAAGCAGCAATATCGATAACTTGACACGCGCGTTATCGGCAGCTGGCGAGGGCAAACTGCTCGGGTGCCTAAGCCGCAGCGGCTCCCATTGATGTGAAATCTTTTAACCTACTTCTTCTCGCTCCACTATAATCTATCGAAAAGCTTTATGCCGCTTCCAGTTGGCTAAAATGCGTTCTGAAAGTAAACAGCGCTTATCGTAATACCTAATATTTATGAAATCAAAACTATTCCTGCCTTAAGTTTCAAAATAGAAAAAACGATGAAAAATAATAACAAAAAATATTTTGTTCAGATTAAAAAATATATATTCAATGACTGGTTTGTTACGGTAGACCCATGGCTCCTTGCGAGCCGCCACTGTATGTGACAATTAGAAGCAACAGGAACAGGGGCGACAAGCTGCATTCCTGACTCACTTCAGTTGCAGCTTCAAACGGTGTCGATAGCTTTCCTTTGTGCAGCACTTAACTTTTGTACCTCCCATAACCTGCCCTGATTGGTCTTTTCATCTTGCTTTCTTGCGGTTTTTAAGTGCTATCCACATTTCTTCCTTATCAGCTGAGTCAAAAACCGGTTCAGAATAATTAATAAACAGTAGTTTTAGTTGAGTCTGATACTCAAGTGACTGATTCCGTTTCAATTTCTAAATTTTTAAAGATTTTGTTTGAGCAGTTTTACATCAATACCCTCCTTCCAGTCTCAAGGGAAGATTTCTTCTTTCTATATCGTCCATCAGGGAAATAGACAGTACATCAATCTTCAGTAAATCTGCTCTTAACTCATCGCTTTCAGGTGATTTTCCATTTTTTATCCGTTTGGCCACTTCCATTAACTTCTCTTCAGTTAGGGGAGGGGATGTTTACTTGTATTTCAGGGATTATAGTCCCTTCCAGTAACTGTCTATCTGTTCTCCCCATCTCCCTCTCTCTAGCTGTTGTTCTACTGTGCTTAAGATTTGTTCATCTTTGCTTTGAATAGATGCATTTATTACTCTGTTTGAATTTCCTGACAGTTTCCCTATTGTTTTATATAGTTCCTTCTTGTTTTCTTTGCGGGCTGCTACTTTTGCTTTATCTACTAATTCTTCCATACATGTCTGCCTATCTCTTTCTTTAGTTATTTACTCTCTCTGTTGTAGGCCAGTTGTATCTGTACTTTCCTTTCTTTATTGTTGCTTGGAACCTGCGCTGTTTACATATGCTTATTTTCTTTATTTTTCGCAGATGCCATTATTATTATAATATTTAAGCTATTTTCTTTTGTGCTTTGTGAATTTAAAACGTATTTTTCTATCAGCAAATGCCCATCAGTATTCACGTCAACGCCTCTTTCATTGTCAACGTTCGTAAGGGCGTTTCTCCCCTTGTTACTTGATGGAATACTGCCTAACGTTGTAGATCCGCTAAATGAAAATCAAATTGATCTGAATATAATAAAACTAATAGAACAGCCAAACACGTATGCAAACAAGCAAAGGGTTGGCAGAAGAGGTTTCAATATCAGGAATCATCCACATACATTGGACAGACTAAACAATTACTAAAAAACAGAATTAGCCAACATAAATATTCAATCAAAATCAATAATGTATCCCCCGCAAACAAAAAAAACTGCTTTAACTGATCACGCCACAGAAAATCACCACAAATTTAACTTCAATACACCAAAAATTTTACATAAAGAGAATAACTTAAAGGAACGGTTAGTGATGAAAATGATTGAAATACAACGAAGCCCTACGGCTATAAATTATAAGACAGATATTGAAAGCTTAAGCTTTATTTATCATAACCTATTTAATTAATATTAAATATTTACAAATGAATTATTTTCCTCATATTTTATGTTCTGCTAATAAAAAATTTCTAACTTTGCTTGATTTAGAAAATTCATAAATTTAAATAAATGCCACCCTGTACATGTTAAATAACAGATTCAAATCTTACACTCTGCCCATTACTGATAACAAATAAGAAACAACCTTGCATTTTCATATTTACGTTGCATGCCTTCAACATGTACCTACATGTACATTTCTTAAAATTTTAATTATGGAATATGAAAATATTTCTTTTAGTGTCTGTTTTTAAAATGTAGTAACTATAAATGTCGTAATATAATATTTTGACTTTCATTGTATCACAAGTAAGTACGCAAGTAAAGGGTAATTTTATGTGTTCGCTTAAGCCTATCTAATGTTGTGTTTTTCTTTTTTCAGCTTTGCAAATTTCAACTTTTTATAATGTAACATTTTATTACTGAAGAAGATAATACTATTGGCAAAACATCTAATTATTCAATTGTATATTACGACAAAATGATTACTTATTCATACTACAAAAAAATCATGCTTTTCCTATAATAATTAAACCTTTAAAAATTGATTGTCAATTGCTTTAATCTTTTAAAAAATTTATTTAAATTATTTTTTGCAAGTGAACTTGTTCTATATCTATTTTTAATGTCATTATTTTTTTGTCTTTCGTTAATTCTGTACGGCAGTTATTTTTTAAAAGAATTTTTGTTATACGTTTAAAACGTTCGTTGTGATATTTTACATGTGATAATAGTATTTAACATTACAAGCCAGGTAAAACAGGTTTTACTGGCGATAGGATTGGGATGACTGGCGAGCCGTTAGGCGACCCTGTCATATCCTTGAGCCAGTAAAAATGGTTACCTGGCGTGTATTGTTGAATGTTGTATTTGTTCCTCACTTGTAAATAACTAGAAATTCACCATTTATTCAAAATGTCAAACTGACAAGCAACTAAATTAATCAATATGACACATACTAAGGAAGACAACTCTGGCTTTGCACGCTATCATTTATCTATGAGCACGCTTGTAAAATATAACTGGCTAGCCAGTAAAAAATTTACTGGCTAGCCAGTTAAGAAACATTTTCAAGGTGAATACAGTGACTTGATAAATTGATGTTTACAAGTGAGGAACAAATAAAATTATTTACTAATCCCGTAACTACGCTTTTTTGTATTTTACAGTAGTGCATGTAGTGAAGTAAATACCTATCTACTAGTTTTGACTTTTTACTTCCTTTTACTACTATAAAGGAAGTACCTATTGGATTCACCCCAAAAATTCGAAATTGAGTTTTCAACAGATCTTCACGTTTTAGAGTCCCCTGATCCCAAAAAACATATTTTTTTTCATTGGTCTGTCTGTGTGTCTGTCTGTGTGTCGGTCTGTCTGTGAACAGAATATCTCAAAAACGAAAAGAGGTATGGTATTGAAACTTCATATATAAGTTTTGTGTACTATGTAAATGCGACAGCTAGCTTTTGAAGAAAATCGCATAACCGGAAGTAGGTGTTTACTCTTGTGATTTTTCAGTTTTTTTAGATTTTTTCAAAAACGGCTCAAACGATTTTTTTTAAACTTTACATTTTTCTTACATTTTTAATGTGTATTGATGTGAGATAGGTGATTTTCCAGTTGAATACTTCTAAAGTGGGTTTCTTTTGTTTTTTTTTTCTATTTTTTTTATTAACTCCTATTTTAAATAAAACACCCGGTATATTATTACATTTTTGAATTCACCTTAAAATTCTAGAGAAAATTTGTCTCTTCAACTAACACTCGATTTTGTACCGTTTTTGTAGAATTTGTAATTTTTGAAAATTTTTTACAAATGGTTAAAAATTAAAAATGAAATTTTTGACTAATTATAAGATCACTGTAAAAGGAAGTTGTGTGAGTGTATCACACCAGATTTTTTATCGTACCAATTTGTGCTAATCTTTCCATTATTTTCTCTTGCTAACGTCATATCTAGGAATTTATTGAATGGAGAACGTGTTCATCTATGATAAATTTCAATCTAGAATGAAAGTTATTAAAATCTTTAAAAACTGAATTAATTGAGCTTTTTTGTGCTCATTCGACATGATTTTTTAGTGATGTTGTTTTCTTGATAAATTATAAAATGCCGATAATCACACCATATTTCTTATTATAGTTTGTGTAGAATTTTTATTTTCTTCTTTATAGGTATTATCTTCATCTTTGTGTCTTAATTACTATTCTTTGTATTTTATCGGCATTGATCAAAATGAATTATAGGTATTTTTTCATATATTTTCAATTAAAATTCTTGATTCTTTTTAATTGTTTTTAATTGCATAGTTGGGGAGTACATTACACATTTCAGTTCTAGTTGTATTTTATTTACTTTGATCTAATTTTCAATGCTGTTAAATATTGAAATTGGGTCTATATTTAAAAATTTCAGTGGCATTTTTAGAAATTTTGACGGTTGTTAAGTTTTGTATCCAATCGTTAGTATCATATTATAATTTTCAGTATCCAAAGTTTTTCAAACTGTACCGGCACCAACATGTAAGATGTAGCATCTAAAATGCTAGAATTATAAGTGGTTCCTGTACTTATTTGATGTCTTACCTACTAATACTCTTTTATATGCCGGTTTAAATTGCAAAGCAAAATAGTTGTTATTATGTCTATCAATGTCCTACTATACAGAAGTCTCCAGATCATACAGGATAAGTTTATAGGTTAAAATAAGTTTTTGATTTGTTATTTTTAATAATCGTTGGAAGAACTGAAAAAACGTCTGCAGTTTAGAATGAATTTTAAAATTACATTGCAATTTTTAAAACTGAAAACACCTATCTCATTTAATAGCTATTTATATGTCAAGGGAGCAAAGTGTATAATTTCCTCCCGCGGGCAAAGTTTGCGGCCCGACGCAAAGCGGAGGGCCGTAATTGCACGAGGGAGGAAATTCACTTTGCTCCCATGATATATATATGATTTTTTCGCCTCGCTAAAGAATGCGACTCGCTGTTTTTTTTTAATTAAAGAATATTAAAATACGTGTGGCATTTTGGGTATATTACTAATCAGGTCGTCTATGTGATGCGATCAACAAACAACGATTTGTTGTGAGTGAAAATAGAGTGCTAGTGAAAACAAACAAACCGACGAAACCTATTTTGCAGTAGATGTCAAATATTATAAAAATGTGTAGCAACGGTGACGACGATTCAGATTTGCCCTCTGATACTGCAGAATAGGTAAATACTGCAACATTGGATTGGTTACCGGACAAGTCAAATGAAAAGTAGCGGTGCAGGAAAATATTGACATCAAAAATCCAAAATTGATTGCATTACTGAAGCGTCAGGCTGCAGGTTACAGGCCAAAGAAACCCGAAACTTTCACGCGAGGAGATCTCAACTAATTTTTATTGCAAGCTCCAGGTGAGTACCTACTGATGAAGGTATTAAATACAAAATTGTTATAAACAAGAGTGCCCCGTTTTGAAATAATTTTTATCCCTTACAGCTTGTCCTGGTCATAGGTATCTCAGGTGCCCGTCGGTGTAACGAACTCACCAAATTGAATATCAGCGATATTGGAGCAAAAGACGGAATTTTAATTATTCAAATCCCAGATTCGAAAACAACAAATGCGAGCGCCTTTACTGGTTATTGTCTAAGGAGGATTCAGCTACACCTTTAGTGGATACGTGAGCAAATATTTTAAGCATCAAACGTCACGGGGGATTTAAGTCCACGTCTGTCGCTGAAATATATGTGGCTTGAGTCAATTGCAAGTAAAGTGCAAGCCTCGAATCAATTATAGGAGAAACATTCGTAGAATACTGTGAAATAAAGTTTTTTCAAATGCAATTTGACACTTGAAATTTACTGTCAATTTTAATTTATTAAATTTAATCATTAACAGCTACAGTTTCTATGGAAATTACTTTACCTCCCGTGGGAATTTTTGTTGACTTTACCTCCCGTGTGAGGTAAAGTCATCCTTTGCTCCCTCAAATTAGGGAGAAAAAGATCATTTTCTATAGAGCGAGGCGAAAAAAAATATAACTACCAGTTTCTAAAGATAGTTGACACTTTCCATACGTTAAAAGCATATTGTTATTATACATACTATGCAATACAAATTGTATTCCATACTTCTGTCACTTTATTGCACACTTCTGTCAAAACCATTTTTTTTCTACGATCGTGTCAAAATTATAGCTTTTTGCACAGTTTCTGTTGTCAAAAGTGACGTTTGTAGCACTCTTAATATTAGCGCCCGAATTACGTCTTTTTTGCGCGTTGCCATTGGTGGCGTGTTTTAATACTAAATTAAAACACGCTTTGCAGTAAGTTTGAATGTCAACATAACCTAGAATATCTAACACAATATGACGTAAAAAGTGTCACCGAACTAAATTTTTATATTTCTGTTACGATCGTAGAAAAAATAGCATATGATACACGTGTATAAGTGCCAATAACGACGTTAAAAGCACTCCGCTTTGCGTCGTGCTCTTAAACTCGTCGTACGTGCTTTAAAGGCGTACTTATACACTAGTATCATAATATACTAATTAAATTTGATGAGTTTTTAATTTAAAACTATTAACGCAAAACATACACTTGCATTTAAGGTTTGTAATTACAGTAAGCTGAATCTTCATTTTATCATGATAAAAGCGAATGTGCCTTAGAAAACTGTTTGTAGTAGTGGTAGTTCTGGTCTTCACCATCACACAGTACGGGATACGGAAAGTTCGTTCCCCACATTTCGTTCCCCACATTTCGTACCCCACATTTCGTTCCCGGGAAATTTCGTCTCTCCACATCTCGTACCCGGAAACTTCGTTCCCGAGCGAGCTCAATTTGTCTCCTAGATAACGAGTGCAGCGATCAGAATACAGTTAGATAATGGAAGATATTTTAATTAATTTATTTATGATAATAAACTTATAAAAACAAAATAAATTCTATTTATTACTTCCTTTTACTACTATAAAGGAAGTATTGGATTCACCCCAAAAATTCGAAATTGAGTTTTCAACAGATCTTTACGTTTTAGAGTCCCCTGATCCCAAAAAACATATTTTTTTTCATTGGTCTGTCTGTCTGTCTGTCTGTGTGTCTGTGTGTCTGTGAACAGAATATCTCAAAAACGAAAAGAGGTATGGCATTGAAACTTCATATATAAGTTTTGTGTACTATGTAGATGAGACAGCAAGCTTTTGAAGAAAATCGCATAACCGGAAGTAGGTGTTTACTCTTGTGATTTTTCAGTTTTTTTCGATTTTTTCAAAAACGGCTCTAACGATTTTTTTTTAACTTTACATTTTTCTTACATTTTTAATGTGTATTGATGTGAGATAGGTGATTTTCCAGTTGAATACTTCTAAAGTGGGTTTCTTTTGTTTTTTTTTCTATTTTTTCTATTAACTCCTATTTTAAATATAACACCCGGTATATTATTACATTTTTGAATTCACCTTAAAATTCTAGAGAAAATTTGTCTCTTCAACTAACACTCGATTTTGTACCGTTTTTGTAGAATTTGTAATTTTTGAAAATTTTTAACAAATGGTTAAAAATTAAAAATGAAATTTTTTACTAATTATAAGATCACTGTAAAAGGAAGTTGTGTGAGTGTATCACACCAGATTTTTAAAAATGATCTTATATAAGGCCACAATTTTTCATTTTGAACCATTTTTCTTAGTAATATTTTGCCATATCATGAACAAAACGGGTAGTTTACCTGAAAAGAAAATTGTTTTTGCTTAACTGTCAAGGCCGACTTATTTTTGAAAAACTGAAACATTTCTTAAAATTCTTTACAAACGAAGCAGGAATTTTAATTCCTATAACATTTTTATGTAAAAATAAAAAAATGTAATTCGCTCTTGTAAACTCAATCCGGGGACATACCTACTGTTCTTATAAGTTTATTATAATAAATAAATTAATTAAAATATCTTTCATTTTTCTAACTGCATTCCGATCGCTGCACTCGTTTTTTAACACCCTGTAATCTAGGAGGCAAATTGAGCTCGTTCGGGAACGAAGTTTCCAGGTACGTGATGTAGGGAGACGAAATTTCCCGGGAACGAAATGTGGGGTACGAAATGTGGGGAACGAAATGTGGGGAACGAACTTTCCGCAAACCACACAATACACGGTGTAAAATTTTTGTGGAAATTGTAATTAGCACCCAATGAGTTTACACAGTGAACTATTGACGGGAGCTCCATCGAACGCTATAGAACCGCATTCAGCACCTGTTGCATATAATAATTGCAAACAAGTTCGCAATGCATTAGCCCTTTCTGCTCCATTTCATGCATTTCCAATGGGAGTTAAGAGCAGCAGCCATAAATATTGAAACACTTCTTGCTGCAGGTCTTTTATTGCCATCTCCTTCTAATTCCGTTCCCAATATCAATAAAGTCATTGAATTAACTGTCGAATAGACATTTCGTCACATGTAAAATTTGCAAAAATATTATCTTTTAGTCTTTGAAAATGCCATTCAAGTTCTCTTACGTAAAACTAGGCTCACCATTAATTACCACAATGTACAAGATATAATATTAATTAATAATTATTTTAAACGTTCTAAACAATTGTTCATGCATTTTCTTAATTCTACTTAATTTAAAGTAACTTGTCAAATTTCAGCTTCTTTGGTTCACAACTGTTGATTTCGTATGTGAACTAAGAAATGTTTCACTGATTCGAATTTTTAGTAGCTTTTCTACGCTAATTTTATTTTTTTTCTCGGATTAGCTAAACTGTTTCTTAATATAGATACGTTAATGCTACGTTTGCATCTATACGTTCCAGAATTACTAGTTAAGAAAAAAGCCATGCGATTATTTATTTATATTAATAATAAATAAAAATAACAAAAAACTCATATTAAAGATAACATCAAGACTGCATTTTCGCCACTATTCGTGTACCTATTCGTCCAATATTTCCCAATCACAACACAGCAGTCGATATGATTTTTTTTATATAACTTAAGACAGGGTGTTTCGGGAGGAAATGGAAATATTCTAAGGGCAAGTCTAGGAAGCCAAAATAAATTTTTATTTGTTTCAGAGATACTTTGATTAATTGTAATTTAAAAACTAAAGAAAAATTCATTACGAAACTAACAACACAAAACAAAAAAATACTCAAATTGCATTAATTCACAACAAATTTTCGAAAACATCACCGCCCACTTCGATACACTTATTTGCGCGTTTATAGATTGAACTAGTAACGAGTTTTAGTGAACGATGGTTCGCTCTAATGAACGCTGCAGCATTAAGAATGCGATCTAGTAACGCATCCCTTTTGCTAACTTTCGTAGCATAAACCAACGACTTCATCCATCCCCAAAGACAAAAATCTAAGGGAGTGAGATCCGGTGATCTCGGTGGCCAAGGGTGCGGGCCTCTGCCAACCAGCGATCGCCGAAATGGGTATTCAGAAAATTTCTTACATTATTTGAATAGTGAGGAGCTCCATCATGTTGGAAGATAATACGTGGTCGAATATTCAAAGGTACCTACTTCGTTCAATATTTCCTCTAAAGTCTAAATGATCTTCCCAAAATGTAAATAACCTTCCCCAGTGAGACGCGCATCCAATACAAAAGGACCGAACCATACGTTAATACTAAACCGACGTTGGAAATTGAGTACTTGCGTTGCAGGGGGATTTTCGTCCGACCATCGATGATTTTTGTGGTAATTGTTAATTCCATCTCGAGTAAATTGAGCTTCATCCGCAAATAAAATGCATTTAAGCAATCGTCTGTTTTCACGAATCCATTAACAAAATTGTAATCTTAAAGGATAATCGCCTGTTTTAGTGTTTTTCAAACCATTGTGTGTGGAATTTGAAATTGGAATGCGATGCGCCTTGTACTTATCTCTGGATTATCATCTACAACATCCAGAATATCTTCTTCAAGTTCCAAACCGAGCCCATGCTGTCTTTCAGAAACAATACTTATACTTGGAAATATCGCAGTTTTGCCAGCACGTGTAAAACAGTTTGAAAAACTTGCCTGTTAGGAATTCTCCGATTCAAAAAACGACGTCGATACCCCACTACTGCACGAACAGTACCTACTACCATTCCAGAAACCATAAACAAACATCATATCTGCACATTCTTTATGACTGAATTTGTGAGGCATTTTGACAATCTCATAAAATTAGCACAACTGTCAGTTTTAAGACAGATTATTAATGCTGCAGCGTTTTTTTTTCATTAGAGCGAATCATCGTTCACTAAAACTCACTACTAGTTTAATTTTAAATGCGCAAATAAGTGTATCGAAGTGGGCGGTGATGTTTTCGAAAATTTGTTATGAATTAATGCAATTTTTTGTTAGTTTTGTAATAAATTTTTCTTTAGTTTTTAAATGAGAATTAATCAAAGTAGGTATATCTGAAACAAATAACAATCGGACTTGAACATATGAGCTTATTTTGCTTATTTTGGCTTCCCATACATGTCCTTAAAATATTTCCATTTTCTCCCGAAGCACCCTGTATATTAAATGCATAAAAATCATTTGCCTGTTTCTTTGATTACCTCTTGATTAAACTAAATTATCCATTAACGTCACTGTTTTTTGTTTTAAACCCAGGTAACTAGAACTGCTTTGTTAATTTAATCCATCTTGACTATGTATATGAACTTTAAGGCCGTTTATCTAATTGTTTCCCTGGTACAACTGATTGAATATTTGAAAACGTTGAAAACAGATTAAAACTTACTACCAAAATAAAGAATAAAATCTATAGGTCGTATTTAAAAAAAACATCACTTTAAAGTACGTGCTGCGATTTAAATCGCTATAGATCTCTTCGAAATTCTTTCCAAAAACTAAGATTAACGGAGTTACCGAATTTATGCACTACGTAATTTCCACACTGTATATGCTAAACGGTCATCATTTTAAACGAATCAGTAGTATTGCAAACTAAGCGTATTTGCGTTTGTTTTATAAACAATAGCAAGCTGGCAACATTGACAAAACTTAAATTAAAAATTATTTAGAAGTTCAATAAGCGGTTACCAGTTGTATTAATAATATTACTTTCATTTATGCCGACACTCACCAACAACTTTGCTTATGTGGTAAAATTATGCGAACTTTCAGTTTTAGATTAACACTTGCTTGAAACCTGTTAAAACTTATGACTATACTCCATGTAGTTGCGATTTTTTATGTACATTACATAATTACAGTTTCAATATTCCCTGTTCAAAATGTTCTCCTAGAAGAAGAGGGAGAAAGCAACGATCCTCTGATGCGGTATAATAGAGGCAGTTATAAAAGAGTTGCGAAGAAGGTAGTAAGTAAGCAACCAAGTAGTAGCTAATAGTGTGTGGAACAGGAATCACAACTTAGCACCTATTGTATATTAAATAGTTTTTGAATTAAGATCCGACAAATTAATAGGCGTACACGCTCATGCACCTTCAGAGAAAATTACTTCTTGCGGAAAAGTAGTTTATTCGAATGATACATTGAAAACGAAAAATAAACGTAACTAGAAAACAAATATTTCGACTGGATAATGTAAAAGACGAAAAAATAAGAACTAAGTACAATCACGTCAGCCAGCTGTCAATTTTTGTTTTAAAAGTATCAATTAAATTAAATTGACAATGCCGTTAGTGCCACTGGTGCATTAAATGATATATGTATTTGTTAATATTCTGCATATAGGTACACCTTGTTAGAAAAAGTAATTAAAATAATTATCCATTCTTCTCAACTGGCAAACTATGTTACTTAACAATGTATGTAGTGATATTGTTTGTAATAATTATACTCAGATAAATGATCAATATCGAGTTCATTTTTAACCATTTATTTAAAAATGCATATATTTTAGGCCTGCCACAATGGCCACTAATTGTTAATTCAGAAATTAAAAGGTTTTTTTTTACCGCTTATAAGACTTAATATTGGTATGTATATCCATAAGCACATTTTATAATAAGTAATTGATGTTTGGCTTATTCAGAGAATAAAACTTCTGGGTCCATGCCAATTGAGCACCCAGCTCTCGATGTAATAAATGTAGACCGGCGAACTGAGCAACAAGCAGATCAGGTAGGTACCTTTTCAAAGCGACCCTCTGTCCACTTTGTAATGTTAATCTTTTTATTTCAATTTATAATTATTATTAGCACACAATTCAAATTTTAACGATATCATTAAACACCAATTTGTAACTCGTTTGGTATTGGGAAACCTCATCATATTATTTGCGATAAATGAAATAATATAAATTATGATTTTTCTGAATATACACTGCAATGTAAAAACTATTTTTACAATGCTGTACAAAAATAGGTATTAACTTTGTAGTTGTCATTATTAATGTCAACTTGGCATATTTTTTTACATGAAAAGTTACTTTCTTAAAATTAAAATACGAGAAATCGACAGTGAAGTATTCTAGTGTTTTACTACTTTTTGCAGTTGAAGGGGTGACAGAGTATAACAGAAAACGTCAACCTAACCTGTAAGAGTTGGTTAATAGTAATTTACGATACAAGTGCGTAAAGCTACTCTTTAGTCATGAGTGGGGTAGAGTTAAAACGCAAGTGAGCGAGCGTTTTAAGCCCCGCGAGTGACTAAAGATGCTTTACGCATGTGTATCGTACAATATTTATCTACGATAGAATCTAGAAAACACGGTAAATATTAAACAAAATTAAATGTAAATTAGGATTAGATACCAGCAACCGGTGGTAATTTTGCGTGTTTTAAAAATTTTAAAACACGTAGCTACTGACAACGTGCCTAATGAAATCTTTTAAACACGTTACTACTGACGACGTAAACTAATGAAAACATGTTATTAAACAGCCGTTTTACAAACTTAAAACTGCCAACTAAAAGGCAATTTTACACACTGTCGTAGATAAAAAATGTTAATTTCGACATTATTTCTCGATTTAAGTCTGTGTCAAAACTGACGCAAAACCTAACCTGATAACCTCGAATTTGACATAGACTTACAGTGCCACCAACATATTATTCATAAAACAAATATTTCAAAGCCAAGCTTGATTTCATTTTCGTTTGCTCACATGCTATTATGTGAATATAACCTAGAATAGCTAAGAGCGTGTGTTTATTACAAAATTGCATAACATCTTGTATGCGATAAGTTGCAGAAATGATTTTGTTTGCTGTAACGTTTACGACTCCTGAAGTTGTTTCATAAATAACTATAGTCTGTTTTTTTGCTTTATAATTCAGAGCAGGCCTTGCATTTATATTATTTTAGCAGTGTACAACAGTTTAGTTACAAAATATACCTAACGTCAAAATCAAGGTCCCCGAGATTGTCACGTTGACACTTCAATAACGTTTAATAAAATTCCATGAAAAAGCTGTATTAATAGTAAAACTGTGGCTATAAAATGCTGTTTTACTAATATAAAAGACATCAATGGTAAATTAAGTAAAACAGCCATCATTGGAAGAGTTGGTCAAATCTTTGATGTAAGTATTAAGAATTAAACCATTATAAAATTTCTTACATTTTGTTATTATGCTATATTTTGAATTTAACTGTATTTAATATTCTAAATGAAGCAAAATCACAACTCCAGCAACAACCGGATGACAATATGAAAAAGGAAAAAGAATTTTTAACTTGGGAGGACTATAGTTTCAGGGAGGATATTAAGAAACTTTGTTTTTTTTACTTTGGATAATTTATTGCGATGTGCAAGACAAGAACTAAATTATATCAGGACTCGTTCAAAATTATACAACACATTAAAAAATATGGGATATAAATACAAAATTGTGAATGGAAGAAAATTGGTTTGTGAGAAGAATCATGTAATTTTGTCGAAGATTACTTCTTTATTAAAGAAATATTTACAATTTCGAAATTCTAGTGAAAAATGTATGTTCCGGTTTTTGGATGAAACTGAATATTTCGCAATGGAACCAGTCTGTATAGGAAGACCCACGACACAGAGTTGAAAAGTAATCCATCTAAAGTTAAGGCGGAGGGAAAGAGGGTGTGAGGTGTGACACTGTTTGACACGGACAATGGTACTATCATAAGTGTATGAACGGTGGCATTTTTAGGCAATGTTAAAAAAACAGTTAATCCCTGTTATATGTTTAGCATAAATAATAACTTCTACAATACAGATTTGCAAACAAAAGTCATCAGCAAGTTTTTAATAATATATTTTCACATTAGAACATATAGATATTTTATGACGTTTCTGTACAGTTAGATAACAACCATGTTTAAATAAAATTTCTTAAAATAAAGCAATACCTTATTTAATGTCGGTGGTTCAGTAATTGTAGCTTTTATTATGTCTAATAGTGCTTATAAGATAACACATTGACAGTTGTAATGAGTTTTTGACATTACTAGTGTTTTTTCTTTGTAACCAACTACCTACACTGTTACAAAAATGCAAAAGCAAAGCCTGCTCTGAATCATAAAGCAAAAAAACAGACTATAGGTACTAGTATAGAATCCCAGATTTTATATGGCTGTTTACATTTCAAGATAGATATTAATATTTTAGTCTAAACGAGTATAAATGCAGATGTACTTTATGTTACGTTATTATTGCTTCATAAAAGTTTATTATAATAGATATTAAATAATATGTTATACTGCGAAATCACCGTAATTTTTGCATTAAAAAAATTATTAATCCAGAATGCATGATAATTCCTGCAATTGCCAATAATAGTAATTTATTATACAAGACGATAAAGTTAAATTTTATCCACGAGTGAATCGTTTAACGTCGAGACGTAGTCGAGACGTTACTGATTCAAGAGTGGATAGAAATAACTTTATCGTCGTGTATAATACAATATTTTTTTCTATAGCAAGAACTTTAACAATTTCAAAAGAAAATAATGACAGTCAGTCGACCACATTTCAAAATGTCAGTAGCTAGATTGGGTTGCTACGATAATACGAAGCTGTCATATTTAATTTAAACAAAAGTTACAAAATTAAATTACTTTATCTATCCTTGATGTTAAAGTGCTACTTTATCTACCCTTGCTGTTAAAGTAAAACTTGACCTTTTGTTTTGAGTTGATAAATGCACACTTTAACATGTGCTATAGAAAAAATGAATATTATTTAATTTACATATTAATTTATCAAGTGTTATATCATTAAGCATACTGATTGGAATTTTAAGTTTGTATTCTTTTCACTCTTGTATACATGAACAATTTAAATACGAATTTTTAAGGTGGGCTGGATTTGATTTAAAAGCCTTTTTAGCATCCTGAAAACATCAGAAGCAAATTGTGATTGCAAAAAGGTAAAAAGGAACCATGCATAACTAACACGACTTCAATCTAGTTATTTTTGATGTCAAAATATCTTTTAATTTTTACAGTTTACAAAAAGTATGTTGAATATTTATTCAATTTCGTGCTATTCAAAAATTGTAGAAGTAATTAAATCGTTAGGGCTTAAATTCCAACAGAAAATGAATAAAGCTTTTCATAAAAATAAACGTAAGCTTTGCAATTAACTTGTTGAAAAATGTCAGTTACCAACCAAATTAGCAATTTAAGGTGCAAGGGATACACATATACCTATTACATGAAGAATTGAATTGCGATTTTTATTAGAACGTTCAGCTTATTTAATATAATTATTAAAAACTAAAAACGAACAGGTTAAATGTTGGATGTTTTTCAATTAAAATACGCACTTTAGCAATTTGCTGTTCATATTTTTCGTATATGATGTTTTATTAGCTATTAAGACAATAAGTGTTTTATAGACGGTTTAAAATCAAGGTGGTAGTCCCAAACGAACGTAGTGACCGATATTTTTAAACTATAAAACACGAGTTGTCTTCAAGATTTTTTCTAGTACTTATATCGTATTAGACATTTACTTTCACTAATAGAATATCTATTAGAAGTTTTAATAAATTATCATTTGAGACGCGTCGTATTACACAAAATGCAAAGATTGCAGTGGGTACTATGGTAATATCAACAAATTTTGACTGGGTACTATGTGATATCAAAAAACTTTGAAAACAAATAATTTTGATCGTTGATATCTCCGAAAACGTGCCAGAAAAAATAAGAAAACAGGGAAAAGAATTGCGGGGCAATTTGTTACCTACGAAGTCTAAAAGTGCATGTAAAACAGTGTACCTAGGTATGTTTCGTTTCAAGAGTGGAAGAATAAAAAACGCATCACGGAAATAACCGAGATGTCACTTTGGCCTTTCTTGATAGGGTAAGTGTGTAGTAGTAAGATAGGCTATGTATCTTGGCCACTTTTAGTAGATATTACGAAATATGTTAAACAACATACGACCGACATTACATAGTACTAGTGAATCACCCGAGCTACGCTTTGGTGGGAAGGGTGCTACATGTCACTATCAAAAACACATACAACCTTACCAGTTATACATACCAAAATGTTAATAGATGAACATTGTAAAAACACGATTTAATTGTTCTTTTAAATTTGACGTCGAAATTGGCGCTGAAGAGTTCATTGTGAATCGGTCCAGTCAGTACCTTCGGAGGAAATAGCGAACAAAGATACATACATACATACAAAGAAAGAAAGAAACCACCGATTTTATGGTATTGATAACTGACTAGAATAGTATCAACCTCTGTCTAATCGGCCTCGGCTACAAAATGTACCCTAGTTCGTTATATGCTCAATATCGGCCTAATACCGTTAAATAGGTACTATAAAATCGTGTTTTGCTTTTATGGCTTATTTATTATTTGATATTTTTGAAACAAAAATAACCTTAACAAACACAAAATCACGTAAGAATGTAGCAGACTTTCTGTAAAACAAAAATTATTACTAGATCGATTTTAGACCTCTAAAGTGGTCCATAACCCACTATTGAGGTAGGTAGTAAAAACTATGCCACTCACTACTGTATTATTGGTAGCACTGTCAAGCTATGTCAAATACGAGATTTGCAGTTTAAGTTTGGCGTCAGTCTGTGTCAAATAACAAACAAAACCTAACCTACTAACCTCGAATTTGACATAGACTGATAATACACTTCGGTACTGCTAAACGTAGAACAGAGGAAAAAAATTGATCAACAAATTACAAGAACTAATGCAAAACATATAGGTTGAAGAACGAATGCCAGAGGAATAGACACACGCAATAATATGCCTCATATACAGAGTGGTTAAAAAACAGCTACATCTAGTTGGCTTTAAAATTTGTTTGCTTGTAAATATGTATGTGCCGCTATATTCTTTATTGTTCTCGAATTAGCCAGAACTGTCACTAATTAAACATCAAATTTTTGACAAGAAGACTACTCACGTTGAACAATAACTAATTAATTGGTATAAACAACAAAATGTACACTTTACAAGAAAATATATTCATTATTGGGGCATATTTCCGATCGGGACAGTTTATAAATGGGGAATGGCAATATTCCTATGCCGAATATAAACAACAGTTCCGATTGCAGTTTCCAATAGAATTGTTGAAGATACTGTTTTGCAACACCATATTCGTCACGTTGTGGAAAAGTTTCAGAGGACAGGAAGCGTAGAAAGAGGCAAATCTTCTGGAAGACCGAGCATTGACCCATATGTCATTGCAAATGTGGAGGCTCTTGTCGAACAAAATCCGCAAACATCAGTACGTCGTATATCAGCTCAAACGGGTGTTCCTATATTAGTAGTGTTCGGGGTATTTTGAAGAAACGACTGCGCATGCATCCGTACAAAGTGTCTGTGGTGCATGAAATCCGACCAAGAGATCATGCTAGTCGGGTACAATATTGTAACTTTTTTCAAGAAAGCTTAAACAACAATGACGTTCTAGATTTAAGTTTCTTTACTGACGAGGCATGGTTCTACTTAAATGGATATGTAAATAAGCAAAATTACAGAACATGGTCAGTTGACAATCCACACAATCATGTTGAGGCTCCTTTATATCCGGTTAAAGTTGGAATATGGTTAGCCGTGTCACGTCGTAGGATAATAGAACCAATATTCTTCCATGATACCATCAACGGTCAGCGTTACCGAGAACAGTTGTTAGTGCCATTTTTGAATCAAGTCCACCCCGATGAATTTAATGGAGGTTACTTCCAGCAGGATGGAGCCCCGGCACACACATCGTGAGAAAATTTATAATTTCTTGTAGAGTTTTTCCCCAAGCGAGTACTGAGCAGAGGAATTTGGGCAGCAAATTTACCAGATCTTACGCCATTGGATTACTTCATTTTCGGACATCTTAAAAACGAGGTCTACAAAGAAAGAATTAATAACTTGGAGGAGCTGATGGATCGCATTAGAATTAAATGCAACGAAATAACACCGCTCACATTGCAACATATCTTCGACAACATGAAACTTCGTGTGGCAATATGTATTCAACCAAATGGTGATCACTTCGAACACTTTAGAGAAGCAATAAATAGTCCTTTTCAGGACCACGATCTTTAATATTCCCTATTATTTGAAACATAATTGTAGTAGTATTTTTGTTTTTTTCTGTAAAAAATAAAGGATTAATGACTTTTAAGTGGGTCTTACTTCTAACAATTTTCATTTTGTTGAATAATTCATTAACATGCACTTTGAAAATAAACGAAATTACTGTAGTACTACACCACAGAACAAACTAAATGGCACGAACCCATTTGACAAGTCTTTAAAAGCAGGTTATGTTATTTCTACCGCTTAACAACATTACTCCATTACGCGAGAGCGGCATATTCCATTTTACACCAAAAATTCACAGCCAACTAGATGTAGCTTTTTTTTAGCCAATCTGTAGGTATAAGAAGAAAGGAGACAAAGTAGAATGCTACATTTACAGAGAAAAAGCACTACTGAGTGGTTTACACAATTCTAAGCTTAATCATAACGAACAAAATTAAACCATACGCTGGAGAAATCTCAGGCGAATATTAATCAGGATTCAGAAATGGAAGATCGACCACCGATCACATATTCACAATTATAACAATACTAGAAAAATGCTACGAATACCTATGTTTCCTCCTGGATTTATGTCTATTTTCCTTATAAGTACATTTTTCCAATACTAAGTTGAACAAGGTTGAGGATAGGGGGTCGCCTTGTCTTAATCCTGTTGTTACTTCGAATTGTTTTGGTTTGGAAAGGGTTTCTTGTTTTCTTACTCTGTTTTGATTTGAGATATTGTCATTTTCACGAGGTTAGTTAGTTTTTTTGAGATTCCAAATTCTTTCATTGTTTGTTTTATGTAATTTGTTTTTATTTTGCCGCATGCTTGTTTATAATCTATGTATTGTTATGCTAAGGTCCCTCTCTTTATATTTAGTTGTTAAGTTTTCTATGAACGAAATTAAATAGTATTTAAGCTTTTTGAGAACTCTTTCAGGGTGGTCCGCCAATCTAATTACTTGATAGTTGCTATTTTATTTTTTATATGAACTGAAATTAATGAATGACACTTGCTGTCAACTACAATTTCAAATCGTGTTCAATGACACTTTCTATTCAAGATGACAAAATAAAATCCTTTACAATGTTATCTGACTCAATAATGTTTATGATAAGTATTCAATTATGTTTTAATAAACCTTTCTAATTGTCTCTTATTTCACATTACCTCAATTCAACTTATTATGCACACACCTGGATTCCTTGCTTTGTAAACCAACTCAAAATTACCTTGGTATGATTCTGTCCTGCTATCTGAACTCCTTCACACCTCAGCCACAATGCACTGGTCAATTGGTCCTTGTCCAAATGGTCCTTACTTCCCCAAGCGAAGTCCACGAAAACTCCACCAACTTGCAATTCTCTACTTAATGTAAATATTTATGACTTGTAACACAAAATCCATTCAATTATATCCAATTCCTATTCTTCTTGCTTCTTGTAATTGTTATTATGTAGTTATATTATATTCAAAATTCTCTTGCATTATTCTCATTTTATACTCGTAATATTTTAATTAATTCCACCTTGCAGATTTATATTATCAACCCTTTTATATAACCAGCACACAAATTAAATAAATAGGGCCAAATTTCCAATTTATTTTTACCAAACTATCCAAATTACACGTTGTTTTTCAATCTGTTATTTTTCAATAATCAAACAAATTTTTATTTCTATGCTAAACTACCATTATTTCTGCCTGCTACACATTATATTAATCTGAATGTTGCCCACTTCATAATTTCTTACAATAGGATTTTATCTTGTCATATGCAACATTAACTTGTATTTAGTATTATCTCCTTTTACCACCATCAAATAGTACTCAAATGATATACCTTTCTTTTTAAATTTACTTTCAATCTTTAATTCCATCCATATCTTTCAATTAAATAAGCAGTTATTTTTAAAATTTTCAAAATTTGATTAATTCAATCTAATGACTGTATTTAACTTTTCCTTTAGCATTTATCTAAATAAATAGACGTATTTAAGGTAATATATAGACCCCTATATACCATAGCAGTATATTTGATGAATATCGATGTTATAGAAGCTGCCAATACCTAACATTCAAGGATGATGCAGTGATCATAGCACGAACAGAAGAAGCATTAAAGACAGCATATCGTAAACTAAGAGAGACCAAGAAAGTAGAATTAACTCTAAAAGATAAAAAACCAAATACATGCTGAATACAAGAAATATCAAAAGAAAACCAAGCAATATAAGTACAAATAGATGATCACACAATACAGGACGTTTCGGAATTTAAATATCTAGGAAGCGCAATTACTACAAACAATAATGAAACAAGCGAAGAAATAAAAACAAGAATAGTAGCTGAAATCAAAAGCTTCTAGGTATGTGCTCAAAAACATATTTAAATCGAGAAATACATCAACAAATATAAAAAAGAATATACAAAACAATTATTAAACCAGTGGTAACATAAGGAAGCGAAACGTGGGTGCTAAGAATGGATAGAGCGCCATCGTCTGTACCATAGAATAAATGTATTGCTTTAACATCAAGGTAATCGGCTGCACGGTAAAAATCTTCGAAGAGCAACATAACCTCAAGTATTGTTGATTATATCGATTGAGTGGCGTGCATAATTTTTAGGTAAGTCATTTTATTCGTTGTTTTTAGCAATTATAAAAAGTTTTAATGATTGTCTCTGTTTCCAAGACTATGTAAAAAAGTGCAGAATTATGTTGGTATGATTCTTGTTTTAATAGGTATAAGAACTCTTTTATTTTTTATGTAATAGTAACCAACGAGTGCTTTTGGCTGCTAATGTGGAATATTCCATATTAGCCTCCTAATGTAGAATAATAGTGCATAAATTAGCCTCCAATCATTCTAAGACATGCTCTTTCAAACTTGAGAGCTATTTTGTTAGTTAGTAGACACGATACGGCTAAAACACCTAAATTGAAAAATCAGGTAAAAAGGAAGATTTGCAAAGAAAATAAAGAGAATGGCCCTTCTGCAGCAGGCAATACAATATCTGGTCCTAGTGGAATGAAGTTCAGAGCTAAGAAACCTAAAAATGTTAAAAAGCAGAGTATGTAGCCTATTCATCTTCTGATGACTCAGGTAGTGAGGTTTCCTTAGCTACTTTTTTTTCCGATGAAGACATTTTTCCAAACATCAAACACCGTCTTAAGAAGCTGAATATATTTTTTGCACCGGCCTATTTTCCGAAGATAGAAAGGGCGATGTTTGGATAAAGTGCCTTGTATGTAGCGGTGTTGAAAAAGACACTTAAGTGTGCGATTTCTGTCACTAATGGACTTTATACTTGATTAGTTTTCTTTTTATGTTGTATTCCATATTACCCTACCATTTTTTGGTGACGATAAACGTGTTTTATTTCATTTTTATTCAAATAACTTCAGAAAAATATGTTTTTTTAATTATTCACAGAGACCAAGGTAATAAACACATTCAAGCAGTGATGATGCTGCTTATTTATTCAAAAATGTATCTAATCTCTACAATATTGGAAAAAAACAAAAGGGTATTCCATAATACCCCCCGGTATAATAAAAATCTATATATCTTCCAAAAGAAAATACTAAGACGAATATACCGACGAATAAAAGAAGACCCACGCATATAGTAGCGACAATAAAGACACAAAGACTAAAATGTCTGAGACACCTAATAAGCATGGAAAACGATAGAGCGCCGAAAATGGCTTACCAAGGAAAACCGGAGGGTAGGAGGAAACAAAGACGACCAAAATAATTTAAAAGAACTGGGAATAAGAACTTGGGGAAGAAAGGCAGAAAAGATAGAAAAGAATAGAAAAAGGTCATTGAGCAGACCAAGATCATACAAAGACCGTAGAGTCCAAAGAAGAAGAAAAAGAGGAAGAAGACTACCAAACGTATAAAGACGAATCACAGGCGACTTTAATACTATAAATGTATTTGATCCCTCGGTACTTCCCAATTTATCATTATGACGTTTCACGGCTGTCAATATAAAATTTACTTATGTTTTTTAGATATGTAGGTAGGTATATTAAGTTGTTGGATACAATTTTGCATGGCACGCCTGTGTTATTACAAACAATTCAGTTGAGAAAAGAGCCCTCCCAGTATAGTCGGCTCGAGTGCTCAACTTTGCTCTCGTGGATTATTTGTAATATAACACACTTGTAGCATAAATAACTATTTTATCGATTTGCAAACAAAATTCGTATCTGGCGGTTTACAGGAAACAAGATTTTGAAGTCAAATAAGTTCTAAAAAACAGCATTTTTAATCGATCGTGGTAGGCGGATAAGCCAAAGTGGGAATTACATGCTAAGTAGGTAATAAAGAAAAACACACTATATGCAAGTGTTTGGACGTTACGTCAGCTGTTTTTTTAGGCAAAACAAACTATTACATGTTCATAGAAATGTATTCCTAAATTATGCACAAACGCAATTGATAAATTAAAAAAGCATAGGTAATTAATGAATCTATTTAGAACTTAGGTACCTACCAATACATACCTACCTACCTAAGTAATACAGACTGCAAATGCTATTTCTATTGGTTATTTGTAAATTTCCTGAGTAATAATTAGAGTTTTATGTACTATTTAGGTACAGTTAGGTACATACAATTGCTACCAACATTTATATAGGTACTATACGTATTGTAGCCGTGGAAATCACAATACTGAATTTTATTTAACATAAGCTTGATATGTCAAGGTTTTGCCGTATATTATATTTATTAGATACCTAGCTATACTATTTCAATTTTTAGTAGCATATAAGATATAAATAGGGTACATTACACCCCCGCTGTATTTGAAGAAACGGTGCTTCTAACAGATGCAACTATAAGTTGCTTGATTTTTAATGATACCCTTATTTTGTTATATCCTTCGAATGCAGATCAACCGAAAACGTTAAACTTCGGTGTTCAGCAATTACTAAATAGGTTTACTTCATTATACCTACTTAGATATTGCTAACATAAAATTTGTTCTTATTACTACATTATGATGACGACTGGTCATTTTATTTATAAAACTGTGCTAATAAGCATGCGACACAGCCTTTCGCTTTTAGTTTCAATAAAATAAAGGTCCTCATAACTACAATAAATTACTGTACTTATTAGGTACTTAATTATTTTTTAACTTTATACCTGATGCGTATTCTATTGTAATTTTTTGTTCTGTGTGCAGTGTGATGTTACGTAAAGTTTTCAGTTTTTAGTGCAATATCTACTTGAAACGTACTATAGGTAAATAAATGTGAAGTTTTTAATTTATTTAATGTAGCCTATAACGTTTGTGTAGTATGTGAAGCTCGATAAAAATAGATTAAAAGTAATGTTTCAAAAATGTGGTTTAATATTCATTTAAAATTTAAAACTTAAATATAAATAGGTTTCTGCATATTTTTAATAATAACTGCATGTTAAATCTATAATTTGCTTTTTTAGCGCATAAGAAAAATTTATTTTGACAATGTATAGTATAATATAAATCACCCCCACAACTGCAGTTCATTGCGATATAAAACCATTGATTATTGAAGTTGTAACAATCGAAAAGAACGATCGGAATGTCATCAGCTAGCACAGCCGGCCATTGTAAACAAACACCATAAACAAACGCCGGTGCTAGGGGAACGCCGGTTATTATTCTAAATTCCAGTTCCCATTCCGCCTTGCAATTCGCTGACACGAGTGCAGAATGCAGCGTGCTAAAACGTAAACACAAAGAAAACTTACTTCGACTGTACCCGATTCCGTTTGAGCAGAAAGGGTGTGAACGTAGAGTCAAGGTTACTACTCAATACGCGTAGTTACGTTCACTTCCACGAGAAGCGTTCGCTCCCGGGTTACCAGCCGCGCAGAAGGGCGCAAGGGAGGTGGGCGCGGCGTGGGCGGGGCCTCGCGGCCGGGGCACGCCCACGGGCCAACAAACTCCAAGAGCTATCTCGAACTGGAAGCCGTCCTGACGTCAGAGGGCCGCGCTCGCGCGCTTTCGCCGCCGGATCGGCCGTTCTCGATAGAAATTCTCGTAGTGGAGCGAGAGCACTTGCGGCACGTAGTTTTGTCAGTTCGAGTGTTGTGTTTTGTCGAAATGTGTTACCGCGCTGTGACCCCGTTTGTGCTAACGAGCGCGCTGTGAGCGCTGCGGTCGCGGCGGTGCATCGGGATGGCTGCAAAGAGGGACCCGAGCGGCCGCTAGTGGAATGTGCAATGAGCTGCGGCCCTCTGCCTCCCGTGCCGGGCCTCATTCCGATTTCGGCTCTTCGCAAAAGCCCGTCGTGCAACAACAACGACCTGAGGGAGTGCACTCCCTGCGCAGCCCAAAAGGAGGTTATGGGCGAGCAGCGCTCGCGGCGGCCAGGATCCCAACCAAACGTCGACCTGATCGATATCGCGCGGCGGTCACGTGGCCGCAGCGCCGCCCCGCAAGCGCCGTCCGCGTCCGGGAAAACGACTCATCGTAAATCAGATAGACGACGTGAACGCAGGGGCGGCAGAAAACGGTCGGCGAGCAAGCGTCGCGAGCCCTCTCCGGAAGAGAAGTGCGTCAACCCGCGCGTCAACCCCATTTTCGTGTGGGTCCGGCAGGAAGACACTCACATCGTGGACGTCAAGTGCGAGGACTACGACAAGCGGAACCGCATTGTTTTGACCAAGACCGCGCAGGGATGGCGCGCGATTCCGCGGACAGAGACTCTCGTGCCCAATTTAAGGGCGGCGGCCCCCGACGAGGACGACGCCAAGCACCAGCACCAGCGTAAGGCCCGCAAGGGCGGCAAGGTCAAGCGGAAGTCCACCGCCGTCCAGGTCGACGACGACGATGTGCTCCAGAGGATGGACGTCGACGACACGGACCCGGCTTGGAGCGAGCCTGTTAACATCGAGTCCCATCTGCCGTCCCACACAGTTCACCGGAAGCGCTCCCCTTCCCCGGCGAATGTAAACACTTCCGCGGACCATGATTACACGGCGCAGGCCTCGGCCGTGGAGTGTAGTGTGAGTAAAGTATGTGACGTCACAGTCAGCCCCTAGACAATTTGCTCGCGGTGGCGGAATTAGAGTTTAATCAACAAATACAAACGGAAGCGTGGTGCGAGGCCGAGGGCCTCAAAACGTGCGAACCCAAGGATTTTGATGTCAGCATAGAGTTGATCTCGAAAACTGAGGCCACCCTTCACGATCTCTCCAGCATCACCCAGAGCGACAATTTCGACAGCGATGGGGAAAAGGACGACGACTGCGATTATAATGAGGAAGACGAGAATAATCTCGCTATGGATGACATTTTAACCAGGCTGGAGCAGTCGTTGCAAAGTCCAGACGCTTTATGCACAGATATAGCGGAATCGATAATGCAGACGGAGACTGAAGAAGACCCAAAACCGGATGCAACTGAAGTACCTGACGATTCTTTAGCGACTTACCAATGCGACCAGTATATGGAAAAGGAAGAAGAGGCCGATGTGAAGCCCGACAGCAAGGTTTGTTCTAGCACTATTACTGAATCGGAAGCAGATAACCCACCGATCTAAGCACATCGAAAAAAATCGCCGAATGCCTAACCATAACTTTACCTGACGACGATTTAATGCCCACCGATTTAAGCGTGCCCAAAAAAACCAGGAGCCCGTCCCCAAGGGCCGTCAGTCCGCGCCCTTCGTCTCGATGTTCTGAAACAATACAATCGCCACAACCCAGCGGCCTTCCCGCCGTTCCCCACTCGCCAGACGTTCAAACCACAAGTCAGCTTATTTGGAGTCTCTCCTCTCATCGACAAAAATTTCTCTGAACTCGGAAGTCACCATAACAGTAAAAGAACCTCTAGATTTTGGAAAGTGTCGCAAATCTGCCAGTCCCACCGTGACATGCTCAGAAGAAGTCAACACCTGTAGCAGCAGCACCAGCAAGGATGGGGAACCTGAAACTAAAAAGGGGAGGCTGGACGATATAACACTGAGAACGATCCTAGATGCTGATATTGCTAATTCCAACCAGCCAGAAAAGGAGGATAATGGTAAAAATCGCAATGGAAAAAGCACAGCCCCCGAGACGTCGAGGCTCTTGGAGCTGTTGACTTCCGAGTCTGAACCTGACGCTCTAACCCAGCTGAAGCAGTTATACTCGGATGGGAACGTGAATCTGCCGGATCCCATGCTGATTCCAAAGGATAGGCTGAGCCAGATCCTGATGTCGCCCGGAAAGGAAATCCCCCGGCTTTTGGCGCAGCGTCCAGAGTTGAGGTTACCAGAAGCTCTGGCCTTTCCCCATCTGTTGCAAGATCCTGATATCTTGGTGATAACGCTGGCGCAGCTGGAGACAATCATTAGAAAGCAAACGGGGCTGCCTTTGCCTGTAGAAAAACCTAAGTCCAACACCAGCAAAAAGGCATCAGAGTCGGAGGGGAGTGTGAAGAGCAACGACAAAGCGCATTCGAATTCAAAGCCCCAGCGGGAGCACGCGAAACAAGGACAAGGACAAGGACAGGCAGCGAGCAAAGATTCGGCGCGGATGAACGAATTATGTAACGACATTAATTTGGCGAGCAACAACGCGCTTAATCAAATGATGTGGTTGCCGTACTTGCACCAGCTCGAGGTAGCGGCGATGGCTTTTGGAAACGGCGCCGATTTCCTAAAAATGCTCAGCTCTGCGTTCCCGCCATATTCGAATCAGCTACCTGACGTCGCTCAAATGTTTCCCTTAAATAGGTTTCCACAGCCACCCGGATTTCCCAACATGCAGCCGCTGCAAAATAACAACTTTAACAATCCGTTTGAGTTTCCCATATGGCACGAAAACGCCGCCGCGAATCTTCCGCAGAGATCCGCGGCGAACCAGTTCGAAAGACACTGCAACAAGAACGCTTACAGAGAGTACAAAAGCCATCAAAGTTCTAGTCACAAATACCCATCAGCCAGCAAGCAGCCGCCTTTCCCCCCAGCAGCCATGTTTCAGCAAAACAACCCCTCGATGCACGGCATGCCTCCCTTCGTGAACGTGCCCGCCGCCTACCAGCCCAATATGAGGCCCAACCTGCAAATACCTCAGTTCAGCTCGATTCTGACGCAGAAGAACCCCTTGTACAGCAAAAGTAACGGGAAGACGTCGCCTACTCTGACCACCCTGCACAGGAGTAACCATAGGTACTCGTACAACCAGAAGCTGGGGTCGCTGGCGAGCAGTCACAAGGCGAAGGCGCCGTTCAACCCCCTCGAGGGGCTGCAGAAGAGTCTGGCGCAGGAGGGCTTCAAGAAAAGTGCGGACTTCGCGACGCAGCCGATGGACCTTTCCGGTTCCGGGGCCACCGCGGGCAAGTCGCGGCTCGGGAAACAAAACTTTTGCGACTCCGTTAATCTCGCGAAGTCCCTCAAGTTCGACGACGTCCCCGAAGTGGGCAGCACGACCGCCAGCATCGAGGACATGACGGCGCACATGCAGGACTCGCAGAAACACTTGTGGCATCCCCTTTTCGGAAAGTAAGTATTTTGGCCCTATAAATAAGTAAAACTGACCCGCACACTGAGGCGGAGGTTGTGAAATCGTCGCGTGCCCTTTTTGCGTGTGCAACTGCAAATTAGCCGAACACACATAAAAATATTATTTTAATTAAATAAGTAGATTCAAAGTGTTGTATAATAATCTGTTTTCTTTCCAATTTTGCCTCAAATTAAAATAATATTGTGTTGCGAATGTTAAAGTGCAATGTGTCCTACCTTAAATGTGATTAAATAAGAATATTCGGTACCTAATATTAATAGGCAGTAGAAATAGTTGCACAGCATGACACCAACTTTTCAAAAACAAACGGTAGAGAACACAGAAACAGAGATATCTCTGTTAATCTCCGAACTATCGACGAGAAACTAAAATTTCAAATGTTCAATGCAACATTTTAGCTTATTCGTTTTTCAAAATATTAAAGCCAAAATAGACGTTCTTAAAGCACTTTTTTGTAAGTAACAACGTAAAACTTTGCTTTTTTAATATAAATAGTAGTAGGTTTTGTATATTTTTAAACTGAATTTCTATTGCGTTAAGTATCATGTAATTTCAATTGCCTGCACGTGTAGTTTCTATAATTTCAGTTTTTAAAATTATATTTCATTTAGGTAAATGGCCTATTCATAGCTTTGTTAACTTTAGAAGTCGTTATTTTCTTTTGATGAAATGCTATAAAATTATCGCATAATTTCACCTTTTCCATAATTTCACTTACAATCATTAGTTAAAATTATCGAAAGTTTACTGTATGTAGCCTTACACTGTTTGTAACTTTAATAATATACAAATTATGGCAATTTACCTTATCTAATACCTATATATTTTGTAAACGAAATTGGAAAGGTACGTAGTTTTCAAAGTTTATTTGTTTGATACAATAACAGTACTAAATGAAATGCCTCTGTAAAATATAAATCAGCAACTTTTACATATTGATCAAGGGGTTCCCCATTATGTTCCAATAATGTAGGTACGAGTCTACAGTAATTCGTCGTATTGGAAATTGTAATACAAGGCGTTTCAAAAACATGGTGCCAAACGTGAAACGGTTATAGCTATAGGCGACGTTGAAACATAAAGAAACTCATGGGTATAATAGCCCGGTTACACAGTGGATAAACAAATTTCGTGAAACTTGTAGCTGAAACGAATCGCATGAAACTTTGTTTCTTGTAGAATTCACACCAGTGAAACTTGTTACATTGAATTGTTTCGCCGATTCGACATTGTAGTATGCAAATATGTCTTCCGATGAGAATGTGGTTTTGCTATGGTGAGTAAACCGCCAAAGAAAATTTATTTAGAAAACAAGACGATTTTGGGTGCATCGTGTTAATGTAATCAGTTTGCTTCTGTCGTTGATAGGGAACTGCAGCAACATCCTGAGAAGCTTAAAGAATTTTACAGAATGAGCCAGCAGAACATTTTCCGCTTACTGGAATTGGTAGTCATTGATTAAAAAAAAGAAACTCATCGGAGAACATACTTTTATTAGCATTAAATTATGTTCCAAAAAATATAGGGAGTCGAATTACTTATTCCTGCACTTAGAAATTATATTGTATTTATACCTCAACTCAACTAATTTGCCAAGCAAATCTCATGAAACTGAGCATGCCCTGTTACATGAAACTTGTATGCGCAACAATTTCTGCTCTCCTGTTTCAGAAACACCTGTCTGCATAATCTCATTTGGATACACGTGCTATGCGTTAATGAAACAAGTTTCATGTTTCATGCAACGAGCGAGTTTCACGAAATTTATTTCTCTAATAATTGGCCTAAGCTTTTTGCTTTAAATCTGTCGACGCTGAATTACACACTATTTTACACTCTTCCAAAAAAAGTAGTTATAGTAGAACTTTTTAATAAGCAAGAATTTTATTAAGAAAATTATCTACTTAGCTCGTCTAGTTTCTTTGTAAAGTTAACAGTTCTTGTGTCAAAAATAAAATAGATTAAGTACGTTGTAACGCATCTTATTGAATAACTGTGACGTGCATCATATTGTGTTTTATTTTTTTACACTAAAAATATTAGTTTGGTGAAAAAACTAAAAATATCTTAAAAAGCTTTAAATATATCAGGCTTTCTAATACATATTTTTGTATAATGAAATTCTTGTCCGCTGCAAAGTTCTACTCTAGCCACTTTCTTTAGGAGGGTGTTGCTCGGCGGGGAAGGATTTAAAAGATAAAGTTTATCAGGAAAAATTGTAGGTATGTTTCAAAGTCGCCTATAACCCGCTTAGCTTTGGCAAAATGGTATTGAAACACCATGTATATTAGGCTCTTAATTTGAGAACATATTGAATTTACTATGGAATTTACAGGGTGGGCCAATTTCGATGTTTTCATAGGGAATATCGATAACTACAGAAGATGTGGAAAATGGATCCGCTGTCCTCGATCTCTTTTTTCGAGAAAAGCTTAATAGTGAGAACCAAAATTCGCAATCGTCTTTTATTTTCGAGTTATAAGCAAAAGCTCTATTTTTCGTTTATTAGCTATATCTCGCTTATTTATGAATATAGAAATCAAATAATTGCTACCTTCTTCAAGCACTTTTTTGATAAGAATGCAGTGGCCGATGCAGTGGCATATTCAATTAAAACAAAATCAAAAATAAGAATCCCAGTTATACCATAAAGTTGTATTTTTTATATGGAACTCGTAGTTGGCTGTAGCATGATAAGAAAGAGGACTTTTATCAATTTATTTGGAGACGTGCTTTTTACCAATTTATCAGAAAATTGTATTCTTCATAGAGGTACCTGCAGCTTCTCAAACTAAAAAAATTCATATACCAACATTTAAATACATATCTCCTTTTGTATGCGAGGGAAGTTGCAAAATATGGAAATGCTCAAAAATAAAGCACCCTCATTTTTCAAAATATACAAAAACGTTATTTGGAGAAGTTTACAATTGAAAGGTGTCAAATACGAAACCACAGCCACCCAATCCGAAAAACAATTTTCACTGGTCTTTTAATTCTTTTTCTTGCCATCCTGTATATTACGCAAAATAAGATAAGTAAGTTAACTTATTATCGGATATCGATTTCGAACCTCCCCGTATACGAAATCGGATATTTAAATTTTGGCAAGTGCATTTCTAGTTAGGAATATGCAGCCAGTTTCATTAAGAATAAAATTATCTGAGATATAAATTTAAAAAATCCGTATGTCCAAATTTATGACGGACACTGTATATATTTCCTCTCGGATTGAAGCTAAGGACCTCTACGAACGCTTGTCATCTAGTTCTATTTTGTGCGTTACGTGTGACTTCCAGCCTTCTAATACTATAAACCCACGTAATTTTAAAAACTGCTTTGAAAATATGAGTTTTTGCTATAGTACTGTAATAAAAAATGAGATGTGGCCATCACACAACTTTCTTTTCCTGCTTGTAAAAAACTTATTTTGGGATTTTCTCAAAAACAGCATTTCTTAAAAAAAATCTGTTGTGATACACTCACACAACTTCCTTTTACACTGATCTTACAATTAGCCAAAAATTTTTTTTATTTTTAAGCATTTGTTAAAATTTTTCGAAAATTACAAATTCTACAAAAACGGTACAATATAGAGCGTTAGTTGCAGAGACAAAAATTTTAAGCTGAATTCAAAATGTATTTAAAATAGGAGTTGATAAAAAAAATAGCAAAAAAAAACAAAAGAACCCATTTTAGAAGTATTCAACTGTAAAATCGCCTATCTCACATCAATACACTTTAAAAATATAATAAAAATGTAAAGTTTTAAAAAAATCTTTAGAGCCGTTTTTGAAAAAATCGAATAAAACTGAAAAATCACAAGAGTAAACACCTACTTCAGGTTATGCGATTTTCTTCAAAAGCTTGCTGTCTCGTGTACATAGTACATAAAACGTATATATGTAGTTTCAACGCCATACCTCATTTTGTTTTTGAGATATTCTGTTCACAGACTGACCAATGACCAAACATACAGATTGTCCGAAATCCGTTTTGAACATAGGAAATTAATGAGTGCGACAAGGAAGACATAAACAAAATCAGTAGCAGGACAAAGATAGAACGTAATCATGGCCAGCTAAATTTTTAAACTAAAATTAAGTCAATGAAACAAACAAACAAACACTTCTGTCAAATATTTTAGCTGTTGTTAAGAGTATAAAGTGAGGTTTAAATAATTAAAATAATTATGTGAATAGTAAACAATATTATATTTAAACCTCACTTTATACTCTTAACAACAGCTAAAATATTTGACAGAAGTGTTTGTTTGTTTCATTGACTTAATTTTAGTTTAAAAATTTAGCTAGCCATGATGACGTTCTGTCTTTGTTCTACTACTCATTTTGTTTATGTCTTCCTTGTCGCACTCATTAATTTCCTATGTTCAAAACGGATTTCGGACAACCTGTATGTCATTTAGGTTCAGGGGACTCTAAAACGTGAAGAACTGTTGAAAACTCAATTTCGAATTTTTGGGGTGAATCCAATACTTCCTTTATCGTAAAAGGAAGTAAAAATTATACTTAGACTAATTACATAATCTAACGTAATGTAATGGTGAGGCACTTAACACCCCATGAAGGAGCTTGGCCTGCAAGGCGGAAGATCAGAGCTTCAGAGCTAACGTAGCGTTTAATAAATGATTTTTATCATTAACTTTTTACAGATTTTCTTATAAAAAACTTTTTAAGGAAAAGTTGTATATATACTTAATTACGTAATATATAATTTTGTTCAATTAAATTGTTTTTATCAAACAATTACAACATTTTCTTGGAAAACGAACGAAAACACAAGAGTAAAGTATCACTTCCCGTTGTCTGATTTTAATTGAAAATTACTGGGACCACTGAATTTGTATGAGATATACTACGTAAATTGTCAGACCGATCGGGTACTAAACCGTCTGGGTTGTAGAGGACACAGGCAAACTCACAAACAGACACAACTTTTTCTAAATCAGAAGACACGAAAACAGATATATCCGGGAGAAAGTCATTATTACTATACTTGCTTCTTCTTCATCTTATTACTATATAGGCCAGTGGCATGTTAAGGACAGAGTGGTTCTATAAGTCCTCTTTAAGTCCAAAGTCGGATAGGTGGCTGGCCTTGCTCGTCGAAAGGGAGGAAGAGTTCCGTTGTTAGGGATTAACGGCTACCAAAGGTGTTAGCGTGGTAGCCGGGGAGCGTACGATTTTTAAACTCTAGAGTAGCCGGGATTCGAACCCTGGCCGACCGCTTGATAGGCGAGCATTTGCTTATTGGGAGATGCGCTCTACTTTATTTTACGAAAAGAAAGTAAAATGGTATATCTTGAATGGGAGAAAAATCCTCTTTCTCGTTATTCTAACACCAACTATGCGTTCCACATAATAAATTGCAACTTTATGGTACAGTTGCAGTCAAAAAAAAATGGGACAGTTACGTCTATTTTCGCAATTGTTCCACCTTTCGTCACTGCATTTATAAGCGGCATAACTACTTTCTCATATTATTTCTAATTTGGAATTGTTTGGCAGATGTCAAATATTCAATATGACATATTAATAAAACAAGTTCAAACAGCTAGAATTAGACAAAAATCTGTTATAAGAGTTGTCTCATTTTTTATTGGCCCCAACTGAAACTTTTTTTGAAAAATGGACTGCGCCACTACATTTTATCAAAAAAGTAGGTAGGTACAGTCGTGTGCAAATAAATCTGGGACAGTGTTTTTTCACATGCATGTTGAATTAAGAATTAAAGAATATCTCCATGGACTTCCTCTTATCAGAAAGAGTTACAGATTTCATTACCTGTTAAAGTTTAATGTAACTCTTTCTGATAGCAGGAAATCCATGGAGTTATTCTTCAATTCTTAACTGAACCTACATATGAAAAAAACATTGTCCCAGATTTATTTGAACACGACTGTACCTGAATAATGTGGAAATTTTTTTTTTCTATCTTCATAAATAAGCAAGATACCTATAGCTTCAAAACAATACATTAGAAATTTCGAATTTTCGTTTATAACCCGAAAACCAAAGACTATAGCCAATTTTGGTTTTCATAATTAAGCTTTTCTCGGAAAAAAAAAGATCGATGAGGGGTCCTTTTTTACATATCTTTTATAGTTATCGAGATTCCCTATGAAAACGTCGAAATGTACCGATCTCTTATATTGGCTTTACCTTTTCTCATGTAACTTTTAAATTGTTCTTGAATTGATAGGTACGTATTAAATTAATTTTTGAATGCCGAACATAGTTTAAATTTTCGATGTATCAACTTTTTATTTTAAAGTAGACATCTCATGTTACAAAAATTGATTTACATACCATAATAGCTATTCATATAACAATAACAAGTACATAATGTTGAACTTTCTTGGATAAGTATTTTACGACCGAGCAAGCTTTGCGAGCGAGATCAATAAAGAGGACGAATCATTAAAGTCAGATTATACAAAAATTGACATTAGAGTGCCTTGATGGATATTGACAGATTTTTCATGGTGCACATTTACGACAACAAGAAATGTGTTATAAATATTCATTGCCAAAATAATTAATCGCTGATTCTTCATTTATAAAAATCTGGGTGATACACGCACACAACTTCCTTATACAATCATCTTATAATTAGCCAAAAATTTGATTTTTAATTTTTAAGCATTTGTCAAAAATTACAAATTCTACAGAAACCGTACAAAGTAGAGCGTTAGTTGAAGAAACAATTTTTCTCTAAACTTTTAAGCTGAATTCAAAAATGTAATAATATACCAGGTGTTCTATTTAAAATAACTATGAGTTAATAAAAAACAAAAGAAACCAATTTTAGAGGAATTCAACTTGCCAAAATCATCTATCTCACATCAATACACATTAAAAATGTAATAAAAATGTAAAGTTTGAAAAAAATCGTTAGAACCGTTTTTGAAAAAACGAAAAAAAACTGTAAAATCACAAGAGTAAACATCATACTTCCGGTTATGCAATTTTCTTCAAAAGCTTGTTGTCGCATTTAGATAGTACACAAAACTTGTATGTATTATATGAAGTTTCAATGCCATACGTCTTTTCGTTTTTAAGATATTCTGTTCACACACAGACAGACAGACACACAGACATCAGACAGACCAATGAACAAAAACATGTTTTTTGGCTTCAGGGGACTCTAAAACGTGAAGATCTGTTGAAAACTTAATTTCGAATTTTTGGGGTGAATCCAATACTTCCTTTATTGTTATGTTCAAATATGTTATGTGTATACAGGGTGTAGAAATGCTTTACGCACCAAAGGGATTTCAATGGTAATTTCTTCAGATGAAAATATTTGCTTCCCGAATTATTTTAGAGCAAACTTGTATTGAAGTTTTTTGTAGAGAAAAAAATTCTGTATCCATTTCTGCCAGCATATTGTCATTTTACATTTCGGAAAACCGAAAATTTAAAGAAAAAAATTACCATTTTTAGACAAATCAGTGGTGCCTTGAAATTACTAAATCATCTCAAAGCATCAACAAGTTAGTTTGCTGTTTATTTGTTTGCATCTGTCAAATGTAACGGCAACCAAATAAACAGCAAACTAATTTGTTGATGCTTTGAGATGATTTAGTAATTTCAAGGCACCGCTGATTTGTCTAAAAATGGTAATTTTATTTCTTTAAATTTTCGGTTTTCCGAAATGTAAAATGACAAATCTGGCTTAAATGGATACAGAATTTTTTTTTCTACAAAACACTTCCATACAAGTTTGCTCTAAAATAATTAGGGAAGCAAATATTTTCATATGAAGAAATTACCATTGAAATCCCTATGGTGCGTAAAGCATTTCTACACCCTGTATACACATACTTAACAATGAGAGTTGAGTCTAATGAACTTTATCGAGTTACTTTATGGCGGCAAAACTGTGTCATAAATACTAGGCGCTTTATAATGCAGTCGTACATAATAGATATTAATGATACAAGTTTGATTATGAGCATATTAACGAAAAGAGTTTGATTGCCAGAAGGAGAAGGTGAGCCGAATTTTGCGGCAGTCAAACGAGTCTCGTTACGTGCCATAAGCAAACGTGTATTGTACAATATTTTATAGTGCGGCAATGAAGCTCTTAACGATACTAAAATTAATTTGGTCAATAGTCTATAACAACACGGCAAGTATAAAAAAATATTTTAAATGTAAATAAGGATTCCTGCGTAATTTTGCCTGGTTAAAAATTCAAACACGGTGCTACTGACGATGTGAACTAATGAAACCATGTTATTAAACAGTCGTTTTACCAACTTAAAACTTAAACTTAAAACTAAAAGTCAATTTTACACACTGTCGTAGATAAAGATAATTATTACGTTATTAATCCGGTTGATTTGACATTTAAGTAATATCATCTGCTAGAAAAATAAAATCGAAAAGACCTTTTAGTTTTTAAACTAAGACGGTAACTTATGTTGTGTATGAGAATATAACTCCTTGAATTTTAAGCCAATCATCACCTCTTAAATTTAGGACTTTGGCTGATAAGACCGTCTACCATACTGATAATATAGCGACTTGCTCACGTATCAAACGAACTAATTTAGAAATGTTATTTTTTTTCTAGGCGAAGTGTTGCGTTTTAAGTATAAAATGCAACAAAAATGTGTTTGGTGCAAACATGGATCATTAGCATTAATGCTCACGTAATCAAATAGAATTACGCTCTCTCTGGTATATATTTTAAATCATAATATTCTCTTCCTAAATATAATTCGTAGTACGCCTAATAATCTATAATTTTTCAAGAATATAATTTCGTTATAATCCTATTGCAAGAAAATATAACTCGTCCTACGGACTCGTATTTTCAGCTTTGGGATTACAACTCATAATTTTCGTACAAAATCATTGATAATAAGCGTACTACTTATTATATTGCCCCTGAAAACCTACTTTCACACTTAGCACAAGTAAATGCATTATACAAATTCAAGTTATTGCTTACTACATTGCTTTGTTAATTGCTCACCATTGGGATTTCAACGGTGACCAATACAAAGTCGGTTAAATTGGGGAAAAGTTGCAGATACTAATGCTGAACAATCTTTAAAAAATAAATTGAATCTAGTAGTCTTAGTTTGTGTCCAAAAAACAAGTTTTATATTTTGGTTTTAAGTGGAAAATTATGTCACTTAGAACAAAACCAACTTGATATTATTACAATACTTTTTTAATATCCATTCAAATGTTGTTTTAGAATTCCATTTGTTTTCATACTAATTTGGTAGTTAACAATACTAACTTTCTTATTTTCAATACACATCAAGTATGACTATGACAGCTTATTTTTATCTTTTCGTTAATATACAGTTTTTTATATATATTTTTATAATCAAAAAGATATACAGGGTTATTCAATGTCGATGCTTACCATTAGGATGTCAAACACAGTAACAGATAGAAGGTCGGTTAAATTGGGGCGAAGTTGCCGATTCCAATGCTGAATAATATTTAGAAAAAAATGGACCTAGCCCCCTTTATTTTTGTTATATGTTGATTATTATACACATTATTAGAACACTTTTTAATGAAGAGTACACATCTGATCTTACATTTTCATTTGTGTCATAATTTTCGAGATATTGATCCTAATTTTCTTATTTCAAATGCACATCAAGGATGAACATGGGCCTATGGCACCATTACAAAGCTCTCTTTTCACTGATACACTTATTTTTACAAATAGTTTCCCCATCTGTTGCAAGACCACAATATCTTTGTGATAACGCTGCAATGAAAAGAAGAAAATAAGTTCTGCTAAAAAAAGTGTCAGCCACTTTTGATGTGCATTTAAAATAAGAAAGTTAGTATCGATATCTCGAAAATTATTAAAATATAAGATCAGATTTGAACTCGTCTTTAAAAAGTGTTCTTGTAACGTCAGGCCAGTTTTGTTCTAAATCAATAATCAATTGTAATAATCAAACGAAAAACCAACATTTTCGTTTTTTGACATAAGTAAATACTAAGGCGGCTAGGTTTAATTTCTTTTTTTAATATTATTCAGCGTTAGAACCTGCAACTTTGCCCCAATTTAACTGATTTTGTATCTCTGGCCATTTTTAAATCTCAACGGTGAGCATCGAAATTGAATAACCCTGTAAACATATTAGTTTTTCTATATAACAATAAAAATAGGTTTTTGCACTACCTACGTCTAAGGCCCTTGTTTCCTTCCTCAAAAGAGGGACTAAAGTGCCACTTTCACTTTCTTAGATCTGTCACGTATAGGAAGATTTACATCATTAAATATGATTTTAGATGTAAATTATTCTTCCATTAATGATTTTTTATTTATCATTTAAATCTTTGTAGGAAATATCTTCGATTTTTTTTAAAGAAAACGTATTTACTTAAATATCATTTTTAACGATCTAAATCTTTTCTAAATATTTAAATACTTAAAAATGATTAAAATCCTTTTAGCTAAAATTCCTTTTTTCTGGAAGAATTTTAGCTCTTTTGAAAATACAACATTAAAGCTTCAAGAAAGTGAAGTAAAAAATATAAATGCTTGTAACAGTGGGTCGTTTCAACAGATTAGGAATTTAATGAGAGGCTGGTAGTTATGTAAATAATTTATTTCATAAGTGTAATATACGCCGAGCCAAGCGTAAGCTTTCCCAAAATAATCTACAAAGACAGTTATTAAGGCGATGCACAAAATAACCGAACAAACACTCACCTACAGCAGGTATTAATACGCAAAAAGCCTTTTGCGGCACTAGAATTACCAGGAAGCGGTAGATAATTAATTGGTAAGCTAACACACTGACCTGCCAGCCAGCGCAACTCGAGCACCACCAAATTCCCCAAAATTCTAGCAAGGTAAGTACTACACGGCAGAGCTGGACATGCGCGTGCAACACCCAAAACGCAATACTTTGCTACAACTTGCCCCCGTCTTGTCTCGTCGTAAAGGGACAAGAAATAGGAAATCTAGGATAGGTACTTTTTAAGGTGAATGATATGGAAAATTCCCCTTTCTAGATTTAGGTCTCTAGGGTCAGCCAGAACATACGTTTTTGGACTTAATTTTTTTTTTATTCTATAAGGACCTTCGAACAATAATAGGAATTTTTTCGTTTCTTGCAAAGTGGCTGAGGATATAGGATTTGCTCGAAGCAGAACTAGGTCGCCTTCCGAAAACGCCCCCACCGGATTACCGTGATTTTTGGCGGATCGACGAACAGCTCTCTTATCTAAATTCTCGCGCGCGAAGAATAATCGAATATGACTGTCTAGCCTTTGAGTCTCGGGAAGACCACACGATTTACGGATTGGGGAGTATTGAGTCTTTCCGAATTGTAATTCAGTAGGAATACAGTTAGTAGACTCATGGGTGACTCCATTCAAAAATTCTGCGAATCTTGGAACTTCCACAGCCCATCGCGTATGTTGCTGATTGCAAAAAGTGCGAAAAAGACGCCCCAGCTCCCTCATTATTCGTTCCGAGGGGTTGCTTTGCGGATGTCTAATTGAACTAAATAGTACTTGCACACCCATTTCGCGGAGCGTATTACTCCACAAAGACGCGGTAAATTGAGTACCTCTATCACTCAATATACGCTGAGGAGTACCTATCTTAGGAAAATAATGGTTTGTTAAATGCTTGAGTATGGCCTTAGTTGTCGCGCGCTTTAGTGTGTATAAAGCAACATATTTGGTGAACACATCCACCACAACCAACAAAAAACACACACCACCGCGGGACTTCGGTAACGGACCGTAAAGATCCAGCGCGACCAAATCCCGGGGCCTCTCTGATACAATCGCTTCCAAATCAGGTTTTGGCATCCTACTACACTTAGCCCTTTGACAAATGTCGCAAGACTTAATGATATTTTTAACAAGCTTATGCAGACCTGTATACCACACATCAGCCCTAAGAGCGCACCACGTCTTATACACCCCGAAATGCCCATAGGCTTCGTGGTAAGCCATGATAAAATCTTTGATTAATGAAGTAGGGACGCACAACAGGCTCGTATAAGCATCCTTTCTAAACAATAACAAATCCTTCATTAAGTAAAATCTCTCTGAGCTTAATCCAGATCTAGCTTTTTCAATTTTGTTCCCTAATTTAGCATCTGCTTGCTGAGCTTCTGCCAGGTGCTTTAATTTTTCCTTAAATTTTGCAGAAAATTTAACTGCGCTGAGAACCCTAAAAATACCGTTACACGGGGAGGGTAACCGATTCGTGGGATGACGTGACAAAATGTCGGCAACGTAATTATTTTTTCCCGGTAAATATTGAATTTTGAACGAATACTCCTGAAGGGCGAGTACCCACCTAGTAATTCTAGGAGAGAGCAGTCTGCATGTATTGAGGTACGAGAGAGCTCGGTGATCGGTCATTATGGTAAATTCGCGACCGATTAAAAAAATTCTCCATTTTTGAAGGGCAAACACGATCGCCAGAAGTTCCTTCTCGGGTACTGAATAACGACGTTCGCGCTCAAGTAAGAGACGACTAGCGTAGGCTACTACACGTCGTTGACCATCGTCTAGCTGGTAAAGCACCGCACCTACACCTACATCACTAGCATCTGATTGGACAAGAAACGGTTGATCATCGAGTGGATGATAGAGAAGCGTTTCTTTGCAAATTTGCTCCTTCAGTTTCCTAAAAGCAACATCCTGTACATCTGTCCAAATCCATCGCGACTTTAGGCGAAGGAGAGCTGTCAGAGGTTCTGAGAGGGTAGCAAAATGTTCACAAAAGGATCGATCAAAGTTACATAACCCTAAAAATGCTTGAACTTCGCGTACATTTTTTGGAGTGGGATATTCCCGGATCGCTTGAATTCTGTCTGGGTCCGGTTGCAACCCTTGCACACTGAGAGAATAACCCAAAAATTTTATTTCCTCTCTAAAGAAAACGCATTTTTTCAGTCTTAGGGTAAAACCAGCTTCTTTTAAACGGGACAACACCAGGTCTAAGTGCTTAAGGTGTTCTTGAAAAGAACTGGAAATTATAAGGACGTCATCTACGTACGCGTGTACAAATGAACCCAAAAAAGGACGCAAAACGGTGTCCATGCACCTGGTAAAACTAGACACCGCCGTCTTAATTCCAAAAGGTAAGACCTTAAATTGATAACATTTAGTTCCTACTCTAAACCCAGTAAATTTTCGGTGTGCCTTTTTAATAGGTATTTGCCAGTATGACGACGTAAGATCTAGGCAAGACATGAATTTAATATTAGGAAGATTTCGAAGAATATCATCTATCGTCCGAGGCAGTTCGTTATCGGCTTGCATTACCGAGTTTAATCTACGCGCATCAAGGCACAGACGAACTGTTCCATCCTTCTTTACTGCGGTCATGAGAGGGCTACAAAAAGATGAATCGGCACGCTCAATTATGCCAAATTCTTCCATTTTTTCGATTTCTAATTGAACAGCCGGCCTATGAGCTACTGGAATGGGATACGGTTTAACCGTAAACGGAGTATCATTCGTTAAGTAGATCGAGTGTTCATATTCGTGAGTAAGCCCGGGAATTTCCGAAAATATTTCACGGTGTTTATTTAATAACTGGGAAAATTTAGTTTTTTCTTCAGCGATTAATTCGGTTTTGTTTACTATCTCTTCAAAATCCGTAACAGAATTTGGCTCAGCCTTAGGAGGCGTCGGATGAGAATGATGTATAGCGCAAAGCCTAACTGATCCTACCGGAAGAGCAGCAAATTCATGTTCAAAATGGACCTCAGGAACTGGAAAAATATTTCCGTCATGTTTTAGTGTAACTTGTTCGTTTTCTAAATCAATAACTGTTTTATACAAACGCATAAAATCGATCCCAATAATTACTGGATAAACTAACTGCTGTACAACTAAGAACTCGTGTGCGCACTCAAAACCTCCCAATACCATTGGCAACAAGACTTGCTTTACTACTCTAGCTTGGTTGGCCTTAAATGCCCCCGTGATTCGTATACCACTTACGTTAAAGTAAGGAATATCTTCGATATTATTAACAATTTGTTCGAAAACTTCGGAAGCAATACAACATATCTGGCTTCCCGAATCAACTAATGCCGGAAATTCGATATGACCTATTAAGATTTTTATTATAGGTGACCTATAATTATTTTTTGAGTGCTCATAATCGCATTTTTCCGCTAACAAATCTTCGCGGGGATTACTGTTTGTGGAGTTATATGTGTTGGCCCTAACAATATTTACCACCAACGGACCGTTTTGGTGGCTCGTACCTAGTTTTCCGCCCCGTAAGTACCGTCCTCCTCCTCAATGGAGATCGTTGATACTTTCCGCATCGCGCCGTTCGCACGTATATCTAAATTTACTTTGTTTTGACGCATATCTTTCCGAATTTCGCCTCGCTCAGGTTCTGCTCTCGGACGAAGTACGAAGTCGGCTTGACGCAACCTGCCTACCGCTTCGCTCACCGTTTGAGCTCCTATCAACGCGGCTGCTACTTGGGGGTTAAAATGGCGCGCTATTACCGCCACGAGCAAATATTCAGGATAGGGAGGATCAAGATATTTTCCCTTTGAAACAAGGCTAAGGAAATAGGTTACGTAGGAACCGTCTCCGTATCTGTAACGACCCGTTTCGAGTTGCAGGCGCACCTCCAACTGCTTTATAGGGCCCCAAAAATGTTCTAAAAAAGCAAATTTAAGTGCTTCAAAACTATTAAATGTGTCCAAAACGGCTTCCGCCCAAATCTTGGCGTCTTTTTGAAATAAAGAGGCAGACCAGTGTGGTACATACATAAACGGAATCCCCATAGCATTAATAGTATTTTCTAATTTAGTTATAAAAGACACCGGGTGAATCCCTTCCCCATCGAAAATCGAAAGAAATTTACTAGCTTCTACTAAAGAAGATGGCAAAAAACAACCTACATTATTAACACGATTAGGCAAGCAACAATTCGATGCACAGACTTGCGGTTGGCTCGGAACATCATTAACATAATCAACACAAACATTTTTAACATTACAAACGTTAGGAATATGACTACTACATGTAATTGGATTACTATTTGATGTTTTAAGCAGATTACCTAAATAATTTGAATTGGAAACATCATCTCGTTTTCTTTGATGAAAATCATGACAGTATTCATGTTTACGTAATTTAGAACAAACATTATCTGCTACATTTTTATTTATTAAAAAACCTGTGGTCACGGGGATACCAGCAGCGCTGATTTTTTCTCTTGGTTTCGTTCCTCGGAACGGTAAATCGAAGTTTAACTGCATACCTGCTGCAATGTTTTCGTCGCCTTGACCGATAGCAAACAAATCCACGTTATCGCGCTGGCCCATTCTCGCTCGCGTACCTGAAGGATGCGTGGTGGCCTCGTACATGATAGAAGCGGCAGGAAATGCTGCGGCTTCGTCCTGCAGGTCTACCTCTTCATCTGCGATGTTATTTACCCCAGGAGTGGACTGAGGGTTGCCTTCGGGACTCGCCGGAGATGATAGCGGCCGTCCTCGACCAGCGGAACGTAGTTTGTTTCTATAGCTCGCAGGTGTTCGTAGAACCATGTTTTCCATCTGTTAGCCCTCGTTGGTCGCCAAGTTGTAACAGTGGGTCGTTTCAACAGATTAGGAATTTAATGAGAGGCTGGTAGTTATGTAAATAATTTATTTCATAAGTGTAATATACGCCGAGCCAAGCGTAAGCTTTCCCAAAATAATCTACAAAGACAGTTATTAAGGCGATGCACAAAATAACCGAACAAACACTCACCTACAGCAGGTATTAATACGCAAAAAGCCTTTTGCGGCACTAGAATTACCAGGAAGCGGTAGATAATTAATTGGTAAGCTAACACACTGACCTGCCAGCCAGCGCAACTCGAGCACCACCAAATTCCCCAAAATTCTAGCAAGGTAAGTACTACACGGCAGAGCTGGACATGCGCGTGCAACACCCAAAACGCAATACTTTGCTACATGCTACAAAGGAATTTCTAAATACTGAAATACGTACTAAACCAAGGGAAACGAAATATCAAAGTGAATTCGACGATTTTTTTGAGTAGGTCGCCGTGACTGAAATTAGTGAATATAACGAACCTCAAATTATTGCGCTAAATGAGTTGGAATTGCAGTTGCTGCAGTATTGCTGAACTAATCCAACGATGTAAAAATAATACAAAAAATCGCTTATTATAAAACATGTTTTTAAAACACCATTGTACAGTAACATCTTCTGCTCCTATGAAAAGAATGGTTTCCTATGCAACTTTTATTAATATTCGCCTCGTCGGCATGCTTTGACTGATAGAAATTTTTAAAACTTTGTTTTATTAAAATCTGACGACACTTAAAATATTATTTAACTCTAAATATATGTCAAAAATTTATTATATTTCATTTTCATTAACTATAAAGTATTTTAACTTTAAAAAGTCTACACTTTTTATTTTCTTTTATATAGTTAATAGAATTAATAATATTATAAATATAATTTTTTAGCAAATTATTGTCTTCTTTTCTTTCCCTGTGATAGCAGAATATATTTGGCTACAATTCTAGTTCCATTAGTCAAACATACTCATACTCTACAAAGCACTAAGATTGATCATAGAAAAATTACTAGCAAAAACGAAAAAGCGTAAATAGCTTTCATTGACGTAGAAAAAGTTTTCGATAACTATCTAATATCGGGATAGATTATAAAGACAAAAGGTTTATATAACCTGTACATCAAATGAAAATTAATAATAAAAATCAACTAAGAAGAGAGAAAAACAAACTATAGAGGCCCCGCTTAAAGAAGAATATAACCTAAAACTATACTACAAGAAAAAGACTCAAGTTATGGTCTGTACAAAGACAACACATATAATTAAAACGCTATAATAATAGACGGCGAAAAACTAGCAGAAGTAGACGAATTCCCATATTTAGGTATAATCAACAAAGAAGAAAGACATAGAAAAGGAATAAAGAGCCGTGTTGATCAAGCAAGGAAAGAATTTCTTAGCTAAAATATTTTAATGTTAAGTTTAGAAAAAACGAAATGCGTTATATTTGGCAAGAACGTCGTAAATATTCATACTAATATTGATTGCTCTGTGCAAGCAACCTTTTTAGGTTTTATTATAGATAACCAGTTAGATTGGGGCATACATATTGACGCTTTGTGTAAGAAATTAAATAGTTCGTTTTATGCATTAATGCAGTTAAGAAGCGATGTTAACATCGATGAACTGGTACAAGTGTATTATGCCTTGGTGCAGTCTGTCATTTGTTATAGTATAATGGCTTGGGGAAGTTCATCGCATGCTTTAAGAGTATTTATACTGCAAAAAAGGATAATTAGAGTAATGTTTAAATTAAGCCCACGTGACTCCTGTAAGCCAGTTTTTATTGATAAGCAACTCTTAACAGTTCCGTCCCTATTTATTTATAAATGTTGCATGTATGTAAAGAGAAATTTTAACAATTTTACACAAGTTTCTTATAATCACTTTTATCCGACTAGAGGTGGTAACCACCTACTAATACCAATACACAGAACAGTAAGGTATGAACATGGACCTTATTATAGTTGCATTAAAATCTATAACTGTCTGCCTAATAATATAACAAATGAAACTAATTTGGTTAAATTTAAAAAGTTACTGCGTAGTTACCTAATTGAAAAGTGTTTTTATAGAGTATGTGATATTACGACTATTTAAGGTAAATTGTCTGTGATATTTTTTTTATGTTGACTTGTCCCATACTATTGTGGTCAGTGGATTAATAAATTTATTATTATTATTATTATTAATGACATCTAATAATATCTCCCACCAGACAAGAAAAACGTTATTGCAAACTTTTGTATGGAGTGTTGCCCTTTACGTATTCGAATGCTGGACCTTTGGAATACCAGAAAGGAAACACCTAAGCACTAGAACTAATATGGTGCTCTAAAAGGATGCTCAAGCTCGCTGGACGGAAAGAGTAAAGAATGATGAGGTTCTTAATGAATAAGGGAAGAAAGAAAGATTATCATATATAATGCAACTAGTGGGTTCTTGAAGGACGAGCGTGATTGCCTAAAACAATGTCTGTCTTGTCTCGACATAGATTGGTGTTTGGTTTATAACCACTTTTGAAGATGTTGATTTGCTTATATGCTTTTCTCAAATTGTTACTCTCGAAATCCTCTTGTAGGCTTAATAGAGTTTTATTGATGGCGGCTCTCTTCTTTCTCCTGAGTAGCTTGCTCGTTGTTCTTCTGGCTTCCTCATAATTATTCTTCGAGGTCGGTCTTGTTATGTATAAGTTGTAGATTCTGTTTTTCTCTTTTATTGCTATTTCGCACCCTTCATCGAACCAGTCTCTACGGTTTTACGTTCGTGCCCTATCGTGGTATCTGCTGCTTCTACAATTGTTTCCTTAATGTTCTCCCACTCTTCTTCCACTGATGCTTCATTGTTTCCTGTTTCTGTTTTTCTTCTTTGGTTCAGTTTTTTTTTAATTTCCCTTTGATGTGCTGCTAGAATCTCATCTCAGGCTTTCGATATTGTATTTTAGTCTAACCTGATTCCCAGTTACCTTCATGCTGCTGATACGGTTTCTAAAGATTGCCTTCACTAGGTAGTGGTCGGAGTCCATGTTGGCTCCACGATACGATCTAACATCCAGTATGCTTGACGCGCCTCTTCTCTCGATAGCTAGGTGATCGATCTGATTCTAAGTTTTTCCGTCGGGTGACTTCCATGTGTGCTTATGGATGTTAAGATGTGGGAAATATGTTGAGCTGATAGACATATTTTTGCTTGTAGCGAACTCGATCAGTCTTTCCCCATTGTTGTTGGACTCTTGATGCAGGCTGTGCTGCCCTATTGTTGGCCGGTAGTGTTCCTCTTTCCCTATCTTTGCATTTAGGTCTCCGATTATGACCTTTACATCGTTCGAGGGGATTGCGTCATAGGTTCTTTCCAGCATCTGGTAGAAAGAGTCCTTGATGTATTCATCTTTTTCTTCCGTTTCAGCATGTGCATTTATTATTGACACGTTGAAGAATTTCATTTTTAACCGTAGAACACAAATTCTTTCGTTGATGGATTTGAAATCGATAATGGCGCTCTTTGTCGTGTTGCTTACTATGAATGCTACTCCAAGTTCATGGTCACCTGTTTCCTTTCCACTGTACAGGATTTTGTGTGTTTTGGTGTCCATCACGCCTTTGCCTAGCCATCTTGTTTCCTGAATTGCTGTGACATGCATTTTATAATTTTCTAGTATTGGTAATATTTGTTTAATTGCCGCGGTTTTGTTTAGGGTTCGCACATTCCACGTGCCTATACTCATATCCGTGTCTCGCGTAGGTCGTCTTCCTGAGTTCCGTCCGTTCCGAGGTTTCATTTGAGGTTTCGTGACTGGGTTTTCTTTATGGGTGAAGGGGTGTTAGCCCCCAGGGGTAGTCAACCCCTAGCCCGACCCCTTTTCGTCGCCTCTTACGACAAGCAGGGGATACTATGGGTCTATTCTTACCCCGACCCACAGGGGTAGAAGGCGTGTGATTATCACCTATTAATCAGGAAGGTATGTGATTGTCAGTTGCTATGTACATTATCAAAAGTTAGTACATACGTAACTATGCATTTTGCAGTTTTTCATTGGTTGATGTTAGAGGGAGTGGTATAATCAGAAGTAATACTATAAGTACTTCGTTATTATCAGGTTATATGTCGATAACTTGTTGCACAATAATAAAAGAGTGTCAGTTTGACAGTTTAAATAGTCCGACCGCGGTAAAAATGCAAAAAGTACTAATTTAATTTCTTACAGTTTACTAAACAAACATTGTAGATAAATGGTAATTTTTTCATATGAAAATATTTGCTTCCCTAATTATTTTAGAGCAAACTTGTATAGAAGTATGCTAGCATTTGTAATTTTTCATTTCGGAAAACCAAAAATTTAAAGAAATAAAATTACCATTTTTAGACAAATCAGTGGTGCCTTGAAATTATTGAAGCATCTCAAAGCATCAACAAATTAGTTTGCTATTTATTTGTTTGCATCTGTCAAATGTAGCGGCAACCATGACACTTATTGCACCTGATCTGCCTCCAGCATACCACCACTTCAGAATTTGCACTGATTTTTGAAAAAATGAAAATTCTAGCTTCTTTCATTATTAGGTTTTCTGACGTAAAATGACAAAAATGATGGCATAAATGGATCTACAATTATTTGCTCTACAAAAACCTATGTACAAGTTTGCTCTAAAATAATTAGGGAAGCAAATATTGTCATATGAAGAAATTACCATTGAAAACCCTATGGTGCGTAAAGCATTTCTACACCCTGTATATAACAGCAATAAGATAACATGAACAAGAAAATAACACGTATTGCTTGAGTAAGAAAGAGATAAACATAGTAGCAAATATTCGAGTAGGCCTGATGCACATTTAATAATGATAGATGTCAACCACACATGCCTACTAAAATATATTTTTTCGTATGGTCATCTCTTTCTTACTCGAGCATTCTATTTTGTTGTTCATGTTATCTCATTGCTGTTATATATAATTATGGCCCAATCCGTATATTACACATTGAAAAAATGTTTCAGTGTATTATAAGATGTTTTTAATTCTATTTAAAAAAGTAAAGTTAAGTTAGCTTAATTAACAGTTTAACTTTTTTCGATTTCTGAAAATGTTATAAATTTAATCCCAGCAGTTGTTCATTACTAACATTTTTTTTTATTTTCTTAAAATGTGAAGTAAGTTATATATAGCCCCCTTGATGATTTAAATTACGATTTAATTACCTCCAATTTTTTTATTAATGCGGCAAATTTCAAATTTAAGTATCTAACCAAAAATTCTATTAAATTGTGAACATCTCGCAGGGATAACTTTGACAGTTTTTAAGTGTGTAATATGTAGTACCTGCTTTTCACTTTCAAAAAATGTTTAATTGTGATATAAGTTGTGTTGAACCCTGTCCATGCAAAAGATATAGGTACTAATTTAATTAACTCTTGAACTACTCCCAATTTTGTTAAGTCTTGAGAATATTTTAGAAGTTCCATTTTGATGGATTGCGAATTTCTGTTAAGATTTTGCATATTGAAAATATGTTTTAATATTAAATAAGTGATTTTTCATTACATTCACAAAACCAATACCGAATTTACATAAATAACCCTGAAACAACTTCCTTTAATTTTATTAAGTTGTGAACATCTACTTCTGCCGAAATTGAAATTTCCTCGCTCTACTGCCAATAGCAGGAGATCAAGGTATAAATATATTCATTAAGCGATATAATGTTAAGTAAGAGATACTAACAAACTGCGCGGTCAATGGAGTTAGGGGTATAGCTACTTTGTTGAATTTCGTGTAGAGAAAGCGCCCTACTCTACAGCATCAATAGGACTTAATGGAAGATAAAAAGAATAATAATTTTAAAAAAAAAATCTTTCTTTTTAATTATGAATGTCAGTTTTTATTATCGTCATTAATTACAAATTCTTTAGGCCTTTTGTCTTGCATAACTAGTTAAAATCTCTGAAAAAAGTTCGATGATTTTTAAATTGATCAATTTTATGATCGATTTCAATATTTTTGAAAACATTTTTCATAGAAAATTTAAATAGTGTCGAACAGTATCAGAAAAAAATATTTAAATGTTTTGCAATGGATTTTAAGTAAGTATCTAAAAAGATTTATGATTTGAATACTTCTTTATAGATAAAAGTATTTTGGATTTAAATCGTTTGGTAAAAGGTAAAGTATTTATGAGTTTTTTTTTAAATCCTTTTTAACATTATAACATAAACAATTTTCACCGTGGTAACTAATAAATTTAAAGTTACCATCTTCATCTACCATAGTATGTTTTGTCACCATCAGAAACTAATATTTTAACTTTGACGTTTTAAAAAGCTAGATTGTCACGTTGATAGTGCATTTCAAAATCAGATTTACATATTTCGCACTCTGTGACTCGGGAGTGCAAAAAATTTCTACTTCGGGATGATAAGAAGCAATTTAATCTCAAATAATTTTCTCGACTTTTGTCTCTGGAATAAACTTCACCTTGCTGATTAAATGGCACGCTTTATCCCCTTAGTATATAATGTACTATTATTATTAAAGAAATTTTTTCGTTGACCGTTTGTTAATTTCAATATTAATGAATTATTTTTCCTAAAAAAGGATGGATTAATAGACGTCATTAATACACTGTTTTTGATTAATACACTCATCATCATTAATTAACTGTTTTTTGAAAAAGGATGTATTAATAGATCTATTAATACACTGTTTTTGATTAATACACTCTTTTTCATTAATTAAATGTTTTTGTGATTTTGACGTTTTAATGATATTTTGCATGGAGGTTAGTCGTATTAATCAAATTTTTCGCTACAAAAAAAGATTTTGCGGTCAACGAAAAAATTTTGTAATCAACTCGTTTGTTAATGGGCGATTAATAATCTCAACTATTTAAGGCACTCACTCGCTGCCGCTCGTTCGTGCTTTAAACAGTTTCGATTATTATTTGCCTTCATTAACACACTTGTTGGTTAAATAACTATTAAGCAACTGAAGTTAATTGGATTATTAAAACATGCACAGTTTAATAGATGATGATCATTTTAAGAGAGAACGCTTATTACTGTAGCATAAAATCTACATGTTGTAAAAGAACTTCGAGATTCTGACACCAGCGTCGATTTAATTTGTAACATTTTGTGTGAGGGGAAAGCAATTTCTCACAAAAAATTGCCATTTAATTTAGTTAATAATTTATGCAGAACAAATGTTTTCAGTTATTTATACAAAGACCGAATTCAGTTCAATAATGTACGTAAATTTGCTATATCTAATATCAAAATTGAATTTGTTTTCTAAAAAATAAGATACGACCTGCCTTTATTTTGTTTTCTCCTGTATCTCCGTAATTCATGAAAATCAATGTAGCAAACCTTATATTAATAAAAAGAATAAATCGCGCTCTTATTAATGATGTCATAGCCATTTTTGATGTGTAGTTAAAATAAGAAAGTTGATGTCAATATCTCAAAAATTTCGAAAACAAATGAAGATGTAAAACCAAATTTGAACTCTCCTTTAACAAGTGACAAAATAATGTCAAGTCAGTTTTGTTCTAAATAACATCATTAATTCAATGTATTGCAAAAAAGGAACTAAAAACAATTCATGTGTTTTGGACATGACTCAAAAACTAGAACGGCTCTAGGTCCAGTTTCTTATTTAAATAAGTATTATTTAGCATTAGAATCTGCAACTTCGCTCCAATTTAACCGACCTTGTATCTCTTACATTCTTCGAAATCTCAATTGCGAACATATAAATTCAATAACCCTATATTATTGGAATACCGGGGAAACACCTGGCATATTGTCTTATTTTAAAAAATAGTTGTTTCATCAGTGTAAATAAGTAAAACTGACCCGCACACGGAGGCGGAGATTGTGAAATCGTCGCGTGCCCTTTTTGCGTGTGCAACTCCAAATTAGCCGCATCGATTAGCATAGCCTACTTTGATTGCGTTCGCAACGGCAGCTGCGTTTCTAATTAATGTTACTAAAATATCGCCACGCGTGTTGCTACTGTCGGAGCGATAGACGCCGGCGTATTTACAGCTGCATTTTACGGTTCTCACTGAGCAGAACTGGTCGTTTTATGAACGCCGCTTTAAATGCTTTCGGATCTCTGCTGCAAACGCCGCCGCCGCCGATACGCGAGCACATCCCCTTTAACAATGCTGAAAATTAATGAAGGGCTAAATTAGCATAAAACTCCTAAAATAACACGATAGCTATAAATAGAGCGCGACACGATCTGAGAGGTTTAAATTTAGTTGCCGGGTCCAAAAATTGCTTCTTCGTAAAAACTACTTGGTGATAGGCGAAAATAAAAATTCAGGTGAAGGTTTCAGATTTTTTGCACATTTTTTACGGGATTTGCAACTGCGAAATGCTTATCCATACTTCATTCAGACTTCAATTCTTTCTCAATATAGAAAAATAAAGTATTTGCTTATAACTAGGAATCTTTGCATCATGAACCACTGATATCAAAGACGTTAAGAAGTTCTTGATGACAAATCACAATAGGTAAATAAATATGTATAGGTACCATGGCAGTTGATTTATAATCATTATTGCAATTCACATTCTATAACATTTAAAAAAAAATAAGCTACGATCTGCAGCAGATTTGCGGAATCTGATTATGTTTCAACTTATAATTTTTGTAATTTGTAAAATTTAAAAAAAAACTATAATAATAGTAGTCGTTGATTGGGTAATTAAATGTATGCTCCCCTCTAACTGGAATCCTGGCTACGCCCTTGATAGGTACTGGTTTTGAAAGTAGACTAGACATTAAATCCTAGATTATAGGATAGTTCCTTTTGCGTGGGTTACCATTGCAGGAGTCTAGTTAATATTTAGTTTCATTTTGGGTAGGTTATGTCACAGATTTGTGTAAATGTCAATATTATTTTGTTGAAAATAGTATTGGAATTAGAACTACGTAAGTCCCAATTACATATCTTATGTCAAACCAAATGTTACCTATTATTAACAGTTTATATTTCAGAATAACAAAAATGTTTTTGTGGCAATGTTTACACATCAACATTATGTCAGGAAGAACTTGATAAATTAATGCAAAACCATCGACAAACTTAAAAAGTTAAAATTTGCAAATTCTTCAACATTGTGCAGTGCTTCTGCTGGACAAGAACTTATGTTAGGTCTGTTTATTAAAACTTTATCAGAATCGGATGACTGCTAACAAAATTACCACAGGAGAAATGTCAATCACATAATGGTGTCCCATATATTTTACTGAATCACTTCTGATGAGAGATTCACAGTGCTTAATGAGTTTCTTCACTTATCAGCATCGAATTTGTTCAAGCCTTCCTCCCAAACCTTTCTGACATATTTTTAAATTTGGGCCTGACATTATTAACTTATTAGTACATAGTTTTTTACAGAATGCCCATATAAGTTCAATGAGGTTGTAAATTGTTTCCTTTAGAACTCGTGAATTTTATATTTTTTGTTCGAATTATTTAGGTTGAGTTTAGCTAGATTCCAAAGTTTTTTTTATCGTTTTCATAAACATTCATTTAGCCAGACATGGAAAGTGTTTTTATTTGAATTAGTACTTGGTCTCTTCTCCAGCAACACTGGGTGATAAGAAGCATTATCCATAACAATAATCCAATGCTAGCTAGAGCAGCCACCAACTCATTTTCCACCCACTTTTGTAAATTGTTACTGTTCATATTTTTGTGCTAATCTCGATGTTTTTTTTTGAGTCTAAAATAAGGTCACACCCCGGTAGGAAACCACCACAATAGCCTGCATGAAGCACTGTGAATCTCTTACCGTCTGGTTTCAATCCATTATTATTAGTACTTACACTTAGCAATCATCTTCAACCACATTCGTATCATGCTTCCGTTCTGGTATATCCAGGTTTCATCGTGGTATAGTATTCAGTCACTTCTTCCTCGCTATCAGTATGTTCCAAGTATTTTTTAACAATATGGCTTTGCTTACCAACAGACATTTTGGATCAATCATGTATTTTCTTTAATAATTTTTTATATTTGTACTCCATCGATTTCAGTAGTTTGTAAAGTTTTATGTAGCTCCTTGTGTATTCTAAATTTAATTTAGCATGGTCTAATAAATTGTGAAGGATAATAAAATGCTGGTTTTCCTGGATCATTAAAAGTTTTTCTACGGATTTTAAATGTTTATAAACAGTACTGATCGAAATCTAAAAATTAATCAGTGACAATTATACTGTGTATTATAAGCTCAATTACTTACAGAAAATATTTTTCCAACTTTTTGCATGTGCCTGTGTACAAATTTTTAAATTCTTCAAAGCAACTGTTTTTACTTCATCTGATAGGGTTGCCAACACTTTCATTTTGACCCGAAGACTACGGGTTTTGCAATTATTCCTCAGGCTTCGGGGTTTCAACAAAATTGTTCGGGTTAACTAAAGATTCGTACATACATAGCTTGTGCCTATTCCATTTTTTTAAAATTTTGTTTCTTAATAGTGTACTTAACTTCCAAAGTAGATTTTATTTTTGTATGCTATTAAGTGTAAAAATTATATAAAGTTGTTTTATAAAATTTGTAACTTTCAAAGAAAATTTTGTTTGTTAGTTATGGACAAGTTCTAGCCATGCGGAGTAATAATTTGTTTGTTTATCGCTCGGTTTATTGGATTTTTGTAATTCCACACTTGGAGCAATTTGGTTGATATTAGTTCGATATACCGGGTTGGTCCCTTGAGAATTCTCGATGCAAAGATGATGTGTCATTCCAACTTGTTTAGGTT